>JZLH01S0206594.1:63127-82895 GCA_001188425.1 Eucidaris tribuloides
ATTCTCTTTTTGGGGACCTGAGAATTCTGCTGAAGTTTGTCATCCCCCTCCACAGTGTAGAACTTTTTTTGCTTTTCAAGGTACATACCCAAGAAGGTACTCCAACTTACTTCTACAAGCATTATTCCAGAGTTCATGTGGGTATTGTTTACTTTAGTCATATTGTAATCAGCTATACTGTATAAACATACTACTAGAATAAACAAAGAGTAGAAAAGCTAATTGGTTCCCGAGTTCATTCTCCAAACAAGCCCCCAAATATAGTTACAATACCTTCACAACCAAAAGAAATTGCATGAAATAATGAGATTCTAAGGTTTACACGAACAAAATTTATTTTGTTTATTTGTTGCTCTTTTGCCGGAAATTCCAGAAAGCTTTCCTCTTTTGGAAAAATCTGGAAATCCAAAAATTTCTGGAAATGTGGCATTTGTGCTAAAGAAATTGTTTTTGTTTAACATGATTTACTTGACGCCTGTAGGGGTGAGAGGGCGTGGCTCAGGCCTGCTGGGAGCCTGGTGGCACTAATTTCACCTTTTTTCAGTAATCTTTATCTTTTATTCCTGCAGTTTGAATTTGTTGACATAATCACACATTCACTTGGAATGTGCTAACATAATACCTGGACATTATTCAACAATAGCGCCCTCATGGCTCTTGGCGGGCAAGGGGCCAGTGCCTTCTGGCTTTCATTAGACGATGTGTATATTTATAGTTACTTGATTTTTTTTCTATCTGTGAATGTTTGAATGTATTTTTTTTTCTTTTTCAATGTGAATAAAGGTAGTATATAATCATAAATTGATATGTACTCACTGTGAATATGTACTCCGTGTTTGGTGTCAGTTGTCTCTTAGTGTAGCTGAGATCCGTCCCTGAGTATACTACCTTGCCGTTAGTCGTCAGTTCAAACCGGTACAGCCTCCCCAAGGGGAACTCTGGGGGGGCCCAGGTGACGTGGATCTCACTGCGGCCACGGGCAGTTAGCGTTGGCTTGCTTGGTGCATGCTTGCCTGCAAGGAAATAATATGTTGGAATTTGTTCATCTCTGCAAACTTTAGTGGAGGGCATATATAATCTATAGGTTTTGTGACTACATTCCTGTTGAACTATAATGAATACATAGAATATTACAGATTTATCTTTGAGGATGGAGACAGCATATATGATGTGTCCTCCAAAATTCATACTCTTAAATATTTGCATCACGTTTTCGCATGTACAGAAATGTTAAATGATTAGAAAACCTCTACCAAAAACATAGTTTTTCCTCAAACAACAAGGAAAGAATGGGATAGAAACATATTTTTGATGAAGTTTGCTGCATTACACCCTCCCCAACAGAAAGGTGAATGTGAACAAGCATAAAACTATCATATTGCTTTGTTCCTATACACTTATGTCACACATTATTGCTTCATTTTTATTAGTGACCATGTCATTAATTTACGTTGTCTTTTATTTATGCTGCATTTTTTGGTATTATGTTTATGTTTGATTTGTTTGACTATTTTTCGACTTTGCATGTACAATTGACGGCTTTCCTGAAAAGCAGCTTCCTAGCTGATTGCAGGCCTTTTACCGTAATACGATAGTTAAAAATCTACTCAACAGATAAACCTCTACTAGAACTACAAAGATATGAAATAATACCGTTACCCCATAACTATGTGCCGCGGTTGAGACCCCCATTTTTAGCCCTAAATTTCAGTTCTAGTGCATCACAATTTCAGAAGCCAAATTTTTTTTTTTCCATTTCCAGAGACCATCAAATTTGCAGTTCCTCACACCAATCCATCCGTAAAACGCCACTCCAGAGATCGGTTTTGCTACCAATTTTGGCCCGGCCGCTTCCTGCTTCACTGAGCAAGGTTTTCCTCAAATTCAGGCCAGAGCACTGCACTTTCAGCAAGGTGCACTGGAACAGTTCCATGGTGCACTGGGGCATAGCATTTTGAGGACTATAAGGTCTTAGCTCCAGCTCCAGAGACCCTCATTTTTTGCTCAAGCTATTTACAGAGCCCCCGATTTGTGACTTTAGTGTGGCACATAGGTCTCACATTGTAAGTCGAGTCGCCCCCCCCCCCCCCCCCACAATTTTGTAATATAAAAAATTTGTGAAACTTATTTACCAAGTACAATTACAGCATAAATTCAATGATAGGAACATTACCTAGTTCACCAGTAGTTGCTGTCAAAGAAGCCTTAGGTCCCTTGCCCTTGTGATTGTAGGCACAAACCTGGATAGACAAACACAACATTGATATCAGTTCTTTTTATCTATGCAATGCAATGTATTTTAGCCTTCAGGCTACCAGTTTGCAATGTGTTCTCAATAAACTACTTTAATAATAAAAAAGAAAATAACTTCAGGCACATTCACACTCACAGCAGTCATCTGGAAGCTCAGTAATGTGAATACAAACATTAGTAAAAACTCTCACAAAAAGTTACCGGTATTGTAATATTTTTCACAAATCAATAGGAAATTTCTCAAACACCAGAAAACTTACTGTGACATTTTGACGTGAATAAAAACTTTTCAGTTTCATAGAATGACCTCATAGCCTTTCTGGTATGCACATAGATATAGTGTAACGTTTGTAGTGTGATTTGTTTCATCGTGTGCAAAGTCTAGAAGCTCTCACCCAGTGTGAAACCCAACCCAAAGATCTAGAAATCTTCTTTTCAAAGGTGTTTATATTTTTACATTTCATAAAAAGCTTTTGGAGGTGGGGTGGGGGATTATTCAGAAGTAACAGTTAATCATTCCCTTATAAGAATTAAACATGCAATTCTCTAAGAGGCACCTAAATCTCTTGTTCCTAATCAAAGAAAAGGAAAAATTAATATTTTGACAACAGGCTGACAAAATTACTTTTCCAGTTCAGTTATATTGCAAGCTTGATCAAATACTTGACATTCTTTGCATATTTCATACTTACGTGTAACTCATACTTGGTTGCCGCGGACAACCCACTGATGATGGAAGTCAGTTCTGACGTGGTCTCCACCTGGTGTTTACCGTTGTAGATCACATACCCCTTGAGGCCCCCATTGTTGTACTCGGGCGGGGCCCAACCCAGCCTGAGCTGGGAGGTCGTGACCCCCAGGATCCGCAGTGACTCTGGGGCATCAGGTGCTGGGGATGAAAGGAGAACAATCAATAGTCAGTTTATATCTTACGGCCACCGCACACTACACGATCGGCTAAGATCTGATTTTGGCAATAAATCAGAAAAATTTGCATAAATTAGCAAAATTAATCATTTTTAAAACTCTGTGTAGAAGTTTTGAAGCCCTTACCAAGCCCTATCAGATAACCAACAGAATCAAAATCTGACTAGAAATAAACAGTGGCATTTTAGTGATTTTGAATAAATTTGCATGAATTAGCATAATTAATAAACTTCAAAATTCTATGTGGAAGTTTGGAAGCCCCTACCAGGCCCTATCAGATTAAAAAATATATCAAAATCCGCTAAGGAATAAAGCAGCATTTTTTGTGATTTTGAATAAATTTGCGTAAGTAATCTATCTAGCATATACCCCCAAAAATAACAAAAAATGTAATTTTTTACCATCTACCAAAACTTCATTTAAAGTACCACTTTGAAAATATATTACAGAACAAATGTTCCACGGATATATACTTGGCTTAATTCTTTTTAATACCTGCATCCCTGCAGTTTTGCAAATGATTCGTTGCTGTGTGGACTGTCGTCACCCTCTGTGTGTAGCTGGAGTTTGAAGGTGTACTTTGTGAAAGGCCGTAAACCAGCGACGAGTTGGAGGGTCTCCTTACCCTCATAGATCTGTTTTCCATCTGTGGAAACAGGACGATAATGTGAAAGTGTATCAATACGGTTAACCGACCAGCCACTGACCTTCAAAAGTAAAATGGGTTATGAATCTGTCATTAAGGTTATTGGAAAGTGTATGTATAAAGTTCATAAGTTCATCTCACTCAGCTCTCAAGTGCAGTTGATATTATGGAAGGTCATCAGGGCTTCCTGGGGGAGAAAGTTTGACCTATATCTATCATGTTGGTACATGTAGGTCAGTCTGGGGAGCAAGTTTTAATGGCGAGTCTTGTCAGTTTAGAGAGGAAGGAACATACATTTTTTCGAGAGTTTATTCCCCCTTGTGAACACAATACAGAAGGCAGTCTGGCAAGTATATGATCACAGTATTGTACCTCTTCATTTGTTAGTGGAGATTACCTGAACATCAACAGCGAATACAAATATTATGACAGAAAATCTGTTGTTTAGGTATTTCGAAACCATTCAGATATTGAAGTCCGGTGTCCGGATAGCAAAATAATCTAATATTGATAAACACTAGTAATATGTAATACAAGACTTCAACTCAACTTGGTTGAAAAGTAGGAGAAAATTAGAATCAAAATTCTCCAAAAACTAGGAGTCAATCCTCCAAAGTAGGATATTCATAAGTAGTGTTTGGAGTACTTAGTAACACCAAAGAAGATGGAAACGTGGAATACGCGGGGGGGGGGGGGGGGAAATTCTAAGATTGGCAAAAAAAAGCGGAAACAAATTTTCTTTCACAAACAGGTAATGATGGTAGTTACCATATTTATCATGAAACGTTGAGAGACAAACATCTCAGTTATAGCATTTATTTATACTGTGGTGGAAATAAATGAGATGAGTAGTCACTTATTTCCCTATTACCTAGATCTGTCAGTTACCTAAGTACAAAAGAGACATTTTGTGTTCAATGTAAATGATTTAAAGAAACATAGCAAATGTCAGTTTGACAGCCAATTCATATTTCTGATATTTTC
Organism: Eucidaris tribuloides; assembly: GCA_001188425.1. Taxonomy (NCBI): domain Eukaryota; kingdom Metazoa; phylum Echinodermata; class Echinoidea; order Cidaroida; family Cidaridae; genus Eucidaris; species Eucidaris tribuloides. The sequence goes on from JZLH01S0206594.1 coordinate 67,938, forward strand.
TAGCAAAAATGTGCTTGTATTGGTTACTACCAGAGCAGAACTGCTATTAAAAGCTAAAACAAAAGATCATTAAATTATGACCACATTGATCAAAAGAATTATGACTACTTTTCCTATCACAATAGAATTGTGATTATATTGATGCATTTTAGGAAAAAAAATTCACGGTGTTGGTTTCCATTTCATGACAAATGTATACACGAATATATCACATGTATCACGAAAAAATATAGAATATGCATTTCTCAACTTACCACAAAATAATCTGTACGTCACTGGCATCAGGCTCTTCAGTTCCACTACCGGCCATGTCACCTCAATGTCATGAGGACCTTTGACCTCTAACCTCGGGGCTTCGGGTCGGGAGAGATGCTTCAGGAGTTCAAGGGTCAGGTCAACTTCCTCCCGGAGGTCGTCATGGAGACCAGGTTTCAAGGATGTGGCCTATTGGAACAGGGAACGCGGAGGGCACAAACTTAATCAACAAACAAAAATTAAAGACAGTATATAACACTGTGGAACACCAGTTTAAAAAGTTGTCAAACTTTGCTATCTGACATATCTGACAGTGTTTGAACGGACAAATAAACCCCGTAGAACACAAATTAGTTCAAACAGTTCTGCTGTCACTTGCAAACTATGTACAGATAAAAATTGGCACATGAATTATTCCCGGCCAATAAAAATTCTGCAACACAGCAGTCTATGGGGGGGAAAATGAAATGGTCTCTCACTGATTTTTACATTTTTAAAGCATTTTGAACCGTATTTTTAAACATTATTACAGACACTAGGAGCATTGGGAATCATGTGGCTCACATTTTTTGAAAATGGAAATATTGTTATATGACGCCTTTAAACAACTTCTGAAGTTGTATTTTTTTTTAAATCAAGGATGCACCAGAACTGGAATACTACCAAGTATCAATGAATTTGTACATTTATCTGTTTTGGGGGCAGAATTATTTAGATGCCGTGGTCTCTTTGATTATTTGCTGAAGACACGAAGTGAGGATTTTTAAAGTTGAACAAGTATAAAGTTAAGTTCAATTGCTACTTACTTGCACAAGAAAAATGAATATCTTATTAAAATACATGAAAAGTGATAATAGCAATTATAGCATTTTCGGCTAAGCGTGAAGAAAGTAGAGGTCATTTGTGTCAATAAGCAAAATATACCGCTGTATAATCAACTTAATCACGTTCCATCCAATTCCAACTGAGAAATATAACATATTATGTACTTCCACGAAGATATCATTTGTGAATAACAAACTGTTTGTACAATGTTTTAAACACATTCTTCCATTAAAAGTGGCTACCAATTATGCAATCATGCAGTAAATTATTGTTACCCCATCTGCAAAGAAAGCTTCATGTGACATATTTTGGATTCAGTGCTTCAAACACAATTCAAGAGCAAAATGATTGTTGTAACGTCAGCTCTGAACTTGAAAGGTCAAGTCAACACACAATAATAATTGAGCTCTGCACAAGTAGCAACCAAGGGTGCCACTGGACCATTTTCAATTATTTAAAAGCTATGATTTGAATTTTGAATAATTAAATTGATTTTTCAGGGTGCTTCTATCTTAAGGTCCTTGTAACCTTTCTGTTGTGTCCCTACAATGCCCATGTTTGTATTTATAGTTTTAGTATGTGTAACTCCATTTGTTTGTTTGTCTAATTTACTAATTTTGTATCTTGCTTACTACGTTTGCTATGTGTTGTTTTTAAGGAAAGAGTTAAATAAGGTTGAACTTGAAATTGATTTTGAAGGGGGGGGGGTTGCTGGGATGACAAAAAAACATTTTTCCCAGCCAAACGGTATCAATCGGGGGACAGGGGGTCGACGACACCAAGAAACATTTTTGCCTGCCAAAACAAAAATTTTCCCAGCCAAACAGCAACCGACAAACAGGGGGAAGGGAGGGGGGGGGCGGTCAGGCGACAAGATGAAAATATGTTTGCCAGCCAAACAGCATCAGACAAGCTTTTACATTTTGCCAGTCTGAAAATGCTGACTGGGTGAGGGAATTTGCCAACGAGCATGAATATGGGGGGGGGGTGTCACACAACCTCACAACCCCCTCTAGTGACGCCCCTTGTACCATTGCTCCTTTTCCAAGTGACTTACTTTCAGAAGTGGTACTACATCAGGATGGTCCCTCAGTCTCAATACTCCCTGTCTCTTACTGGCAAGGGTTCTTAGAGTCCTGAAACAGAAAAATATAGTGTTTGTTTTTTTACAAAAAGAATATGGTTTTACCGATTTTACAGTTTAGATTTACATTGCATTCATGAATTTCTCAGGGTTCTAAGGGTGGATAAATTTCAATGAGCTGGCCTCGATCCTAGGTGGTAGAAGGTTTACGATGGGAATAAAAGGCAAGATCTGTAAGGCTTGGGTCAGAACAGCGATGGTATATGGCTCGGAAATGTGGAATGTGAAGACATTAAAGAAGGCATCTTGAGGAGAACAGATAGAGTGATCATACGGAAAATGTGTGGTGTTAAAATATCTAACAGAAAGAATACAAGTGAGCTCATGGAAAGCTTGGGCATAGAAGAAACTGTTGTTGAAGTAGTAAAGAGAGGTGGTTTGAGATGGATGGGTCACGTGTTGAGGAGGGAAGATAAGGAACCTGTGAAAAGAGCATGGGATCTGGAAGTGGATAGAATAACAGGAATTGGAAGACCAAAGATTACATGGAAAGAAAAGGTGAAGAAGGAAAGCAGTACGGTTGGTCTGAACAAGGAGGATGCTCAAGACAGAAAGAAGTGGAAGGAGGGAGTGTCATCATGGTGCAAGAGTCAGTAACCCTTCCTCAGACAGAAAAAGCAGACTGAAATAAATGATGATGATGATGATGATGATAAATTCTCTTTCTAAGATTGTGGATTTAACTCAACTCAATTCACATTTGGAAATTTTCACATAAAAAATATAATATGAAATATCAAAAGCATATTGGTAACACATCACCAGAATCACAATAAAAATATGAAATGGATTGCTATTCAACAAAATTGCAAATGACAATTAAATTAACAATCAATGGAAAGTATGTGTATGATCACTGCACACAATAGATACTTTCATGATGTTGTGATTTATCCAATGATTAGGTTATGTTAAATGTTTTAAATGATGAACTGATTCAAATTCTATCAGATCAACCCATTTTTCCCCCTTACGGGTCAAAGTTTGGGTGATTATAATTGAATAAAAAACACATGAATTTAAAGGGCAGTGACATGATTGAGAGAAATAAAAAGTGCCTTTAGAACCAATCTGATTGAAAGATATACCAAAGATAAACCAGCTGGAGTGGATCTCCTGGCTGGATGGACTTGTCTTGAGTTTGTTTACTTAAGGAGAATCAAGTGTGAACATACCAGCAGTTCAATTTTCTCAAGCCCCTATAGAAATAGATCCTATAGAAACCTACACAACAGATTAGTATCTCACAAGCCATACTAATGAAATTATTTTAAAATGAGTCAAATTTTGACTTCAAAATTTTCACAGCAGAATCCTTGCACAGTTTACTTAATTCTAGAACAGTTTTACCCCAAGTTGAGGACTACCTCCAAATTTTCAAAAGATCTTATCTTTTTTACGTTATTATTTTTGGGGGGTTAAAAATTTTCACCAATCCCAGTTTCTACTTACATGGCAGCAAACCAGCCCGTCTCGCCATCACTGTTTCCCAGCTGTTGGCCCAGGAGGTGTAGCATCAGTTCAGAGCTGGTGTGGAGGAGGAGCCTCTTGTGACCCTCATCACTAGCCGCCAGGCAACTCAAGGCATAGCAGGCATTCTTCCCACAACCAGAGTCCTTGCTGGCCAACATGCAACACAGGCTGTTCAACTGGACAGAGAAACATACACAAAAAGATAAACAGTGTTGTTTACATTTTTTTCCAGATTAACTGTGAGCAATGTAACTTACTTTACAGCTGTTTTTTTAAAGGGACTGAATCGTGACCATCGACCGGCCTGATGAGAACAAAACTCAGGGCCGTCACCCTGTTCGCTAGCTCTGTTTCGAGTTCCATGCTGTATACGCAGTGGAGTGTTTATTTTGTTGCAGTACTCAGCGGACCGCGATAGACGCGCACGCTAATACGAAAGAGCCCGATAATCAATTCGGCACGTTTCGGTAAATTTGGTAGGACCTCCACTCAGTTTGCTGCTTCTCATTGGCCGTACTGAATACACGATCTGCCAGTGCTCTGCTGCGTGCATCGAACTGGTTTTGCAACACATCAACACCCACGCGTGCATACCTTTAATATGATGAATGAAATTAAATAAAGTTGAAAATTAATTACTAATCGCCAGACCACAGCCAGAGCATTCTGACCGCAACGCAGAGTTTTCTAACGTACATTGTTGTACTGAAAACCCTTGAAAGAAATTACGATTACACCATGCACACCTTCACATCTTATATAAATCTCTACATTATTAACGTTAGTCAATATTAGTATTCAGGGCTCAAAATAATTTTTTTCTCACGGGGGTCTTTTCCTAAATTTGGCTACAATTTGCATAGTGTCTATGGAAATTTTGGGGAACTCTTTTGACATTTTCGAGGGCTTTTTTTAGCATTATGGGGGCAAATCACCCCGAGCCCCCGGTGATTTTGAGCAATTTTAGTATTTCTCACCATTTTTTCAGAGTCTCTGTGATGAAGAAGTCTTTGTCTTCCGTTGTCAGTGTCACACAAACGTCCAATAGCAAAGGCAGCATTCATACCTCTTCCTACCTGAAAAAGGACAAATCATCATAAGTAAACCCAACGTAGAAAACGTCAATGATCGTAGCGCTCACCGCACTTCGCACATCATAATCCGAAATTCATGTGCGTAACATTTTATACTGGTGAAAAGATTAAAATTGTGTGTCCCGCGAGAAGCATGAATATAAAAAAATTCGAGTGAGAGAAATATTAGTTCATGCCTGAAGCGGACATGAAAAAAAAAATAATAATAATATAAAAAAAATAATAATAACTACCATGAATTATATATATTGCATCCCCGGATCCACTTTCGCGGGCTCCATATGTATTTTGTTGTGGAAAAAGCACATTTATGTGGAAACCAAATTAATAGGGTACTTGTATGAATAAAAACTGAAATAAATTTCTGGTTATTTTTGAATAAATTTGCATAAAATTACCATAATTAATTTATGGAGCAACATGTAAAAATTCGGTAAGTTTAGTGTAACCAGTTAGCTCTTACAGATAAAAGAAAGCTAAATCAAAATTGGTGAGAAATGAATGAGAAGAAGCATTTTTTTAAATTTTACTGTGATTCGAATTAAATTGCATAAATTTGCCATAATTGATTAATTTTAATTGCATAATTGATTAATTTCAAAATTTTGTGTAGAAGTCTTGAAGCCCACCTAGCCTAATAGAATCAAACAAACAGAATGAAAATCGGCCAAGAATGTTGAGAGAAGAACATTTGTTATTTTTGGATATTTTGCATAAATTACACATAATTAATTATGGAGTATAATTCAAAATTCTGTGTAGATTTACATGTGCATAAACTCAGCAACTACCAAATAAAGTCAATCACAATTAAAATTGGTGAGAATGAGGAGAAGAAAGCATTTTTTGTGATTTCGAAAATTTGCAATAAATTTGCATAATTGATTAATTTTAAATTTGCTAATTGATTGATTTATCAAAATTTTGTGCAGAAGTCTTGAAGCCCCCACCTAGCCTATCAGATCAAAAAACAGATGAAAAATCGGTCAGGAAATGTGGGAAAAGAAGCAATTTTTTGTTATTTTGGGATAAATTTGCATAAATTAACCATGAATTAATCAATGGAGATAATTTCAAAATTCTGTGTATAAGTTTAATGTGCATACTCAGCCCACCAAATAAAGCCAATCAAAATCAAATCGGTTGGAAATGAAGGAGAGAAGCATTTTTTGTGATCAATAAATTTGGCATAAATTAAAAAATATAATGAATTTCACGATTCTGTGTAAAAGTTTGATCCCCCACTAGCCATCAGTAAAAATCAGAATCAAATCGGTTGAGAAATGACGAAGAGAAGCCATTTTAAAACTGTGAAGCGCACGGAGCCACCATGGCATAAGCTCATTGGGCCCTTCGGGCCGATGAGCTAAAATTCTAAATTATTCACAGCAAAATACTGGCTCAGACATCAAAATACTTTTACATATCAGAATTTCAGTCCAATCTTATTGAAATCAATCATAACAACATTGTATTTTGGGGTTAGGTTGTAATTAAATTTCACTTTTTTATTTTTACTCCACTGCAAAAAGGACTTTATGCTATTTGTATGCTGTGTATTGTAAGTAATCATGGATACAATACATACATTGTAAAATAAAGATTTGCATCAAGTAATATATTACTCTGAAATGAGAAAAAAAGCAAAATAAAATGGTACACATATCACATGTGAGATTTACATTGTTCAAAAAATGAACCATTACATAGTATGACAAACTATTCACAATTTTGATTGTTTATGCTTCAAGTTTCCTACCTGCTTCATCCATCCCCAGTGATTCAATGAGTCTGGTGAGAATTTGTAGTGAGCTGAAATGATTAAGTAACCTCAAACAGCCATCTTCTGATATACATAATCTGTAGAAAAAAAGAAAATGATAATAGTAATATAAATGTTGATGACAATGAGAAAATATTTTTAATGAGTATAAAAGCATGAATAGTATTAGAAATGAATTCTTATTGTCTCTTTTGGCTAAATGGACCAGTTTATAAACATATTCAACATATTCTAATTTTATGCATACCGCATAAACAATGTTGTCCCTAGCAACCTGAGAGCTTGCCTGGGACTTGCCCAATTAAACGATAATTAATATATGCGAGTCAAAATTGAAATGTATTGACATGTTTTTATTTTGATCAGTTTTTTGGAATAACTCATTATTAGGTCCCCAGGAGAAAAACAAGACGCAGAAATAACAACATAAAATTGAGTACATTACTGACCAGTCTTTTGAAATTTGACAGTGAACTTTTAACTCTTACTGTGCCTTGTTTGCAAATTTGTGCAAATAAAATAATGCACTGGAAAATCCCACTTAATCCTCTTAAGGCCACCGCACACTACGCGACTTTTGTCGTACGACTGCACCGACTTGGATCTGAAATAAAAAACAAAGCTTATATTTCGTACACGCTGATTTATTTCCGGGATTTATTTCAGATGCAAATCGGTAAGTCGTGCGACGGAAAATCGCATAGTGTGCGGTGGCCTTTAGTCAATACTATTCCTTTCCCATAGGTCCGGTAGGTCATTCACACTTTCTATATGTAAAAGAAGTGTACCCATTGTGCCAAAACCACAAAGTGACGAAAAACCTAAATTCTACCCAAAGTTTTCTTTAAAAATGTGGCACATTAAGACTACAAAACACGTGACCAGACTACAAAACACGTGACCAGAAACAGCAAATCAAAGCTAGTAGAAATTCTGCTAAACTGCTGGAAAATACCTTGCTAGCACTAAAGCTGCATTGCTGGCTGTCCACATGTTACTGGAAGACAGAAGACTGGTAACCTTTCTCAGCATTGCATCCATGCATGGCTCCCTCAACATCCACTCTCTGCCATCTTTGCTTTCAGCCTGAGAAAGGAGAATTGACAAGAGATAATACACTCAGTTGTTACAGTCACATACATGTAAGTGACAACAAATTTGTCTAAAATGTGTTCTACATGTATAGCTGACTTGTCAGTCAGTCTCTGGCAAAATCCATTAGGTATTACACTGGAAAAAAATCACAAAGAGTAATTTACAAAAGTATTTATGTACAGTAATTTTCATATTGCAATTTGAACTTTTTAGTTTGAAAGTTGATAATCATGATTAATTTATTTTTTTCTTTTCAAAGTTGTCAAGTCTACATTCATTTATTTATTCATTTATTTACTTATTTAATTATTCATTTATCTATTTATTTATTTATTTATTTATTCATTCATTCATTCATTCTTGGGGGTGTTTTACGATAGCATGGTAACTGGACCCACAACCCTGAAATTTAAATGCTAATGATATGATTGAGAGTACTTGACAATGCCTCAAGAAATGAATGTACTTGGACATATACCAATGCATACAATACCTGTAGTGTTAGTCTTGGATGGAAGGATTTGTCTTGAATTTGTTTACTTGAGGATTACTCTTGTGCCCCCATATACACTAGTCCCATAGAAAGCTACCTGATGGCAGTTTGTTTAAAATGGGCCATTTGACCACAAAATGTTCACAGCAGAATCCTTGCATAGCTTACCGTACTTGATCCTAGAATAGTTTTACCCCAAGTAGAGTACTGTAAAACCAGAAATTTTCGCGAGCATTTAACTTTCGCGTATTTCGCGAGGAATTGAGACTCGCGAAAGTAAAATGCACGCGAAAGCTTGTGTATACACAGCCTTTTGAATGCCAATACAAGCCGTGTACTAGCAAGTCAAATGACTTGAAATATAAAGTGAAGAAATAGGCATATTATTGTGCGCCGTTACTTACAACGGTCTCAATGCACTTCTACATTTGATACAGAGTTTCAGAGGCATTCAAACAAAATGTTTCTGTAAATTGTAATGATTTCTTACTAAAATGCCCAAATGCTTCTTCCTAGCAAATTTCGCTATAATTATTTTATTTTTCTCATGGTCGGTGATTCGCGAAAGTTTCATGCACGCGAAAAGGCCGTCGAGTCCTATTCGCGAAAGTTTCATGTCGCGAAAGTATAGTGTTTTACAGTACTACCTCCACTCGTGCTATTTAATTTTAACCTCACCCTAATTCCAGGGCTGTCAACCCTCCCGCCACCAAGCTCATCCTCCCGCCATCCCAAAAATTTCCGCTTTATGAAAAAAACCTCCCGCCAAACATGTACAAGTGAACAAACAAACTGTTTGGTAATTTGGTAGGTAAAACAATTTTTTGGTGGGCAAAAAAAAATGGTTTTGGTCGTCGTCGGCCCCCTGCCCCCAGCTTGGCAGAAGTTTTTTGGCTAGTAATTTGGCTGGTACAAAAAATTTTGGCAGGCAAAAGTGAATCTCCCTCCAACTCATTCCAAAAAGTTGACAGCCCTGTTAATTCTAACCCTATCCTGACCCTAATCCTACTCTGGTCCCTAAAACTTCCAGTGTCTTTTCAGTTGCCATCCTAGAATCCTACAAACTAACCAAACAGACAAATAACTGTGAACACTACCTGTACCAGATGTTTACTGCATACTAGTTAATAATTAAACAATCAGAAAGGAATGTTCCACAATTTCATTACAGTAGAAATGCTTCATTGGAACATTGTTATTATTCTTTACTAGTTAATTATTAAACAGAGCTTTACAGTTGCTCTTGAAACCTACACTGAACACCTGGGTAACCCAAATACATCATAAACACCATAAGTTACCTCATTGCTAGGTTTCTTATTTTGTACAGTGGCAAAATACTAATATTACTGTTATCACTACTTCTGCAAAATGTACTAGATTTTAATCTAAATTTAACAATGCACATATTTGTCAGCTCTAGCATTATAACTCATCATTTTTTCCTGATTACATTGTAAAGTATACACACCAGTTTAAAGTAATAAGTAATTAGATAAACAAAATTGATCACCAAAAAAAAGTCATAGTTTTTAATTTCAGTTTAATTTTTTCCTGATTTTTAACATTAGATTTTAACAATGTGCATGCTTTGATATGCACACTTTGCAGAAGTTTGAGATGAATTAATCAAGAATTGGTGGATTGGCCCTCCACAATTAACAGACATTTGTGTATTTCCAACACTATCATTTGCCTCCTACAAAGAGCTCAGAGTCATCTTTGAATAGTGCAACACTTTTTTTTTCAGCAAGTCATAAAAACTTCATTATTTTTCACAGATATGCAATTGTGTTTACCTAGATAGTCATTCTCTGTACATAACTGTACACCACTTTTTATTCCCAAATCTCAGGACAACTTCAGAGTGCAGAACCATGTATGCATTCTAGTACACTGCAAAATGATTTTTGTCAAGTTTAGCTGCAGGGGGTATATTAATATCTTTATTATTGCTCTGAAGTCATCCATCCAAAACGTAGCCAATAATAACTCCCCGCCATCACACCATTTACTGCAGGCTTTGGGGGACAATTGTTGAATGAAAAACCAACAAGTGTTTACACATCCATAGCAACAGTTTCACTCACTGCCTACAGTATTTATTAACAGAGAGAGCACTATTAGCTACACAAAATTTGCAATTGTGAGATCTGAAATGATAGGAAGAAGAATGTATGAGTGAGTGTGTGTGTGTGTCGTGTCAGTCACAAAAGTACCCCTGTGACATTTTTTGATGGACGTGATTGCAATTTTCACATGGTAAGCACTAAAATATTGATATACACATGAAAACTTGAAATCTGCAAACCTATGAGTTCAAAACATCAATGGGCGTGAGTTGATAAAACTATTTTTATGCTGAATGACAGTCCTTCCCCCTCTTTCCACCCAATTCTTATTCTTACTGAGGCATCCCTTGTCCCTGATGTGTTACACATTCCACATCATCACAGTCCATAATCTTGGTTAAACAGTGTTATAATCAAGACCACAGCCATCCCAAAAACCTTTCCATGGGGTTTTTACAGGAGCCTCGGACAGAAGCCAAGACCAAGGCCACCACAAAATGGTCTTGAGGCTGGCCTTAATACAACACTGCTGGTAAGATTTGGTAGAATGGCCTAAACAGAGGGTCCATTGATCAAAGACCTATCCTCTGCCCTCCATTCCCTGTTCATCTGCTCCCACCATCTCCCATCCCCTTCTGCACTTTCTTCCAGCCAACTAGTTGTCTCACCAAGGTGCCCATGGTCCCTGCCACATTCATGACACACTCATTCATCATAATCCAACATCTTGGTCAAGTTTGGTAGGGTGCCCTAAGGAGAAGACCCATTGATGAGACCCCACCCTCTCCACCTTTCTACCCCTCCAATCTCTGTATCTCTAACCTCCCCTCCTTTCCCATTTCCTCCCTCCTCCTCCCTCCCATCTCCTCTATCCACTCTTTCCTCCCCCTTCCATTCCCATCTCCTCCCCTCCCCTCCAATCTCCTCACTACCCCTTCCTCCCTTCCCTTTCCTCCCCTACTCATTCCTCTCCTTCCCTGTCCTCCCCAACCTCCCATCTCACTCTCTTTCAGCCAACTTGTTGCCTTACCAAAGTGCCCATGGTCCCTGCCGCATTCATGACACACTCTGTATCATCATAATCCAACATCTTGGTCAGGTTTGGTAGGATGGCCTGAGGGGAGGGCCCGTTGATCAGCGACATCACTCGCACCTGGCCCAGGTCATGTTCCGCCAGAGTCCCGAAGATATAGGCTGCATTTCCGGCAACTCTGAAATAATAGCAAACATCATTTACATTATTCACTCTTATGATCAATGTGAGAAGGTGGATGTGGCTCAGTGTGTCTATGTACAGTATACTACACGTTGCTTTGACACAATTCTCACCATCTCTTGCGTGTTCTCGTGTGTCATTTCTTATTAGCACGGGACTTGCTGAGTTCCGAAAATTATTGCAACTCCTCGCGAGACATCAACTTGTAACCTGAGACACAGTGTCGACACTCCTTCGATTAATGTGTTACATTTCATCTTAGATGCCTCACTCGATTAAAAGAAGATTACCCAGATAATAGCAATAATCTTCCATGTTGAAGGAGCCTGGAATCTGGTAAACCAGAAGAAATTTGTGTAATACCGGATGAACAGGGTTTGATCATTCCAACAAAATAATGTTACAATCTAGAATGACAAATCATGTCATGAACAGGTCATACATGTACACGTACATGTACATGTAGCTGCAAGTATACATATAAAATAGGTGAGTTGGACTGAAAATGTAAATTAAGTGTATCCATAATATGAGATTAAATGTATTCATCTGTCTAAAATTGGGGGACAAATCACTTTTGTTTACATACAGTTCGGTGTATAATATTACATTTTTACAATTAAGCACAAATTAAAGTGTGTTAATTTTGGAAGGTCCCTGTACATGGAGATGTAGTTTACAGGGCTCAGCAAACCCAGGTACCCGAGAGCCTGGGGCAATATCTGAAAATCTCGGTTGGGCACTCAGAAAAAAAAAAGAAACTGCCCAATCGGGCAGTGCTTTTTTTCTGCTAAATTTAAGCTAAGTACAAAAAAGACAACCAACAATTGGAGATTTCTTTCATCGAAGAATTTGGGCATTTAGATTTTGCTGTAGGGCAATTAAATCTACAATCAAGTGCCCGATTGGGCAAGTAAAAAAATATGTTTTTGTCGAGGCCTGAATATGAAACTGATTTTTGTCTATCATCTGTCTTTTCATTTTATTTTTTCTCCTGCTTTTCACTGTTAAAATCAATAGCATTATGTTGTCAAAATTGAAGGACAGACTACATGAATGAACATCTACATGGGCATACAGAGTATGTAAGGTTGGACAATCTCCGATCTCACAAGCATCATTGTGTTGCCAGGCTACCGCATGAAGACACTGACATGTTACAAGTAAATTAGTCCAAATATGTTGACTTTAGTCCAAAGTCACTCAGTTGTCAAGCAACGAAACAACACATCGCCAAGAGTATGATTTTGTTTGCAATGGACAAACACCAGTCTACTACTATATAAAACGATTTAACTGTGATTCAGGGTTATAAATGAAAATCAGGGCTACATGTACATATTTCCTTCAGCAGCCTCATTTAATTTACAAGTACGGTATAAACGCTCATGAACACACATAAAAACTGCCCTTTGGCAGTGTGGCTGTAAGGCCCGAAGTGAACATACAGTATGTCTCCAAAAAAAAATTTTTTAAGTGTGTAAGACAAACGCACCATATTTGGCAATTAAAAAATGATGTTCTGACTGATGCTTACATCAATGTCAGGTGCAAAGTCTAAGCTTTCAAATGCTGTTCGTTTTGTTCAATTTGCTTTTTTTTAATCTTGAGATATATTTAGTTAAATGAAGGAAGAAAATCACATTGTACCACTTTTACCAGGGAGGGAAGCCTGAAGCTATCATTGACTGTACACACTAAAAGTGGCACAATTGTGATTTTACCCTGCCATTGTTAACTAAACATATCTTGAGATTAAAACAAGCAAATTTAACAAAATAAACAGCATTTGAAAACTAAGACTGTGACCTTGACGTTTATGTAAGCATCATGTCACAACAGTATTTTCTAATTGCCATAGAGGGCACTTTTACTTGCACACTTTTTTTTGAGCCACGCTGGATGTCAGCAAATGGTTTATTAACACTACAGGATATTACACAATGGAAGAATCAGGAAGGAGACAACCCCCCTTCCCATAAATATTGAAGTATGAATAAAGGGTGTGTGTTTTTTTTTGGGGGGGGGATTTTTTCAGTATCATAAGTGCATTGTATATCTGCCAACATATCTCAGTAGAATGACTACTAAACAGCCCTCTTGGAAATAATACTAACACATTCTGCATGGAAGAACTACATAGTATTTTTTGTTAATCAAAATTAGTAGTCACCTTAAAATTAGTAACCGATGACAGCTATGACATTGTGTTAATTGGCTTGTTAATATATTTCCCTTTCTTTTTTCTGCTCTTCCTTTATGGAATCTTGCCGAAACCATTTAGCAAAAATTATGAACCTGGTAATGATTCATGTGGGTGTTAAATAATCTCTAAGTCTAAAGAAGACCGTAGTATACAACTTAAAAAAAAGGGTTATCGAAATAAAAGAACTTGCTCAATGATAACCACAGATTATTTTTAACCATGTGAGAAAAACAGTAAAACATCTACCTCGTTTGTACTCGCACAATCATAACACAATGACCCATGAAGGTGAAACCAAATTGTTATTGATTAACTTTAGCCGCCAGGGGAGTGCACTGACCAGTGACCGGTATGCCTTGCAGTTTGGAATAAAGAAAATTCCCTGCAACATTGTTGGCTATTTCTTGTACCTCACATTTGGCTGTATTGAATATTGATTCCCCTTTTGTCATCTGGTAATCAGGATGAACTACGATATCTTTGTCAGAACAACCTTGCCTCATTTTGTTCCACAACAGACTGCACACTGCCTAATACATTTATTTCAAATTCCAAGCTTCCCTCGAGCATATACTACAAGTCTATGCACTGTACATGTTGAACCAGGAGCCGTAAACATGTTATTTTGCTGACAGATTGCAGATTATTTTACAGATGTTGTGGCAAAATGCTGTAAACAACCTATTGTCCATAGTACAAATTACAGTACAGAAGTCAATACGGCTACAGGCTTATGTGGTTACCAAGAGTGTGTTGACGTATAATCACAGCAAAGGGGTGTTTAAATACCCTGTCTTTAAAGAGAGAGCTACCCCCCCCCCCTTTTTTCTGAAAACAGCCCAATTTAGAATGGGTAAGGTAATGATACTGACTTTGGTTGGGTATTTGGCAGTGGAACCAGCTCCCATCGGCCATGATTTAGATGTGAATCAGGTTTTCGTTGGACCTGATGAAGTTTTTGTTTTTGTTTTTGCTTGTCACTTTGCTGTTTGGCCATGAACAGCTCGAGTTGGCTGTGAGACACGCTCAAGTCAGACCTGAAAACTGAAAACTTTTGCTTTTGCTTGTCACTTCGCTGTTTGGCTGTGAACAGACCTGATTTGGCCTTGAAACAAATTCCCGCCAGTCCTGAATAACAACCCCCCCCCCCTTTGAGAAATCCTGGGTACCCCTTTATGTACTGAAATGTATTTGAAAGAAACTTAAATCAGACCTACATGTAGAATAGGCTAAGAATGGTGTCAGATCACTTGACTGGCTTACTCAGCTATTCCATGTAAGGGTCAACGTCAAACTCAAAAA
>JZLH01S0206627.1:43097-54527 GCA_001188425.1 Eucidaris tribuloides
CCACGTTAAGACAAGCTTGCTTCGAAGTGGACCGCTCTTTTCCATTTCACATTATTCTGTATTATTTTTTCAAAATATATCGCAAGACATGGACAATCTATTCCCTTAGTACAACTTATTATTACCAGTACAGCAATAAGTTTATTTAGTCAGTTTGTCATGTAGTTTGTTTACCTTATAAAAGACATGTAATATTACGTTTTAGTCATGTTGATCCTGTGTGTTATGCGAGTCGGCATTTAGTTTTACTTATGCTCGCTCAGTATTTTTGAAACCTATTTTATAAAACAAATAATGCACATTACGCGTTCGGTCGTTAGTAAAATATTGACCCTCGGTAACTTATAAAATCCAAACACACTCGGCCTTCGGCCTCGTGTGTTTCAGTATTTTAGAAGTTACCTCGCGGTCAATTAGTTTTACTAACGACCTCGCTAATGTGCATTATTTGTATAATGTTCCTCATTTCAACTGGTGGGTTAGTGTTTTAACCCCACATACCAACAACAACCAAGCACAGATCCATATCACACAGACAGGGACTGAACAATTTACAAAAATGACAAATACTCAAACAGTTCATTGTCACTTGTCAAAATAATTTCGCGTAATCATTTATTAGCATTACACAAACTCAGTGTTCCAATCAGTTTCATATCTTAACACAGTGGCGTAAAAAAAAAAAATCACTGATTGCCATACGATTTGAATTGACATAAAAAATGACCCTTGAATATTTTGCCAAAACTGTACATATCTTGATACAAATAATAGCAGCTGAAGCATCATCATACACACACACATTGACCAGTTTATACCTATTTCACAAATTACTCATTATGCAAGCATGGAGAAAATAAAACAAATGCATTACAAGTAGATTTCAAAATACGATAAAAATATTCTAAAATTAAAATGGACAAATCTTTAGGCACATACATATTCAACATATAATCAAAAATACAATCACCATTTTTGTACACACTATTATAGCAAAGGCATTTATCTAATACACCAATCAACAAATTGTTTACAACTAATTAGCTGAAATCATTAACAAAAATGAACCAGCACAGATAGATAATAATATGAAATTAAATATTACACTAGTTGATGAATGGAATACAAATACAGTGGTTACTTTCTAGTCTTCTAGATAACATAATATAAACTCGTATCATAATTCATGACCCTTGAATTCTGAAATATTCAATAGCCTATTCTGCACATTGTTTTCAAGACTTTACAAAATTGGCTAAATCTCAAGGAACAACTCCCACAGTAGATCAGAAATAGTGTATGAAGTAATAGATGAATCTACAGTTCACTTGCCGCCTTGGGCTTTAAACAGGTCTCAATTACATTGTAAAAATGGATCCAGGTAATTATGGTGTCAGAATACTCTTCCTGCAAACAGATTCTTATCGGCCATAAAAATTTTTGCCTGTGAATGAATTCTTGGTTTTAAAAAGTTATGACATCCACTTTTATGATAGCGGAAGATCAGGATATGCTTTACAGATAACAGCTTTATATTTCCCTTTTAGTGTGTACTGTTGTAAATTGTTTACATCCAGAATATACTACCAATAAATCTATGAATAGCGAAATGTGACGCATTACCCAACAAATGTGTAAATTGAGGCAGTTAATTTTAGGTCTGACCCAGTACCCTGCAATGATAAACATTGCTTGATAGCCTAATAAAATGAAGAAGATGAAAAAAGTAATGAAGTATTTAACATCTATCCCTTGCGATGCCACTTTCACTAGATCATATCAACTAAGTGGGGCAAAATAAAGTGAGATAAATATTTTACATAATTTTATGTTTTTGCGTCAGAATGAATTATTTAAGATGTCATTTTTGCCTTTACCTAATAATCAGAATCTACATAACTAAATTGAAAAATAATACATCAAATAAGGAAAAATTATTATCTGACAGAGTATAATATTTTGCATATACATTTTATTTAATTGCCATCACTTGAGCCTGAACTTATACATGCTAAAGTATTTGGTTTTGTCAAACACTTATGCATTACAATATGTCCTCACAATAAATACATTTAGAAGGGAAAAAATTTATCTCAAAAGTAACATATTTAAGCAAGTGTAATATTTTTTATTTAGTTTTAAACTTGAGCCTCCAACTGTTACACGCTTAGAGTATTTGTGTACTTGCAAATGCTAATGCATTACAAAGTTCACCGAGACACGCTACCTTTACTCTTCATAAAGACAGTATAATTGTATATGTAGGACTAGAAATAAAATATCTGATTATGCCTTGAAAAAAATGCTGGATGTAGCATACTGATGATTGACATTCATAATAGAATGTAGGAAATTTGTTCTAGTTTACAAAACTAGCAAAATCAACATAAAAATAAGGACACCTCTTTCTATTTTTGCAAAATTTGTCTGTTACCTAAATAAAAATATTTATGTTGAATTTGAGGATTTTTAAGAAAATTATTATTATTAATAAATAATTTTTACTTTTCGTAAATCAAACACAGCTTGCCACATTTTAAGAATGCTACAAATGATGCAGATTACCACATTTAAAATTACCACCAAAAAAAATATTTTTCTCACACACACCACCATAAAAAGGCCATATTTGAGCTAACAAATAGCAAAATTAGCATTACAACATTTCACACATATAAATATACAAATCTGGGCGAACATCTATTGTCACTAATATATACATCCAAATGCCCACAAACAGCCAAAAACATGAAGGAATACCGTAAAAATTGTTTAATTTACAATCTGGACCTTACTAATTCCCATCCACGTAACAGATATATTATTTACAAACTATGCTCTTTGATATGTTGTTGTTTACTACTACTAATAAGTAATGTTTAGGCACTTTGAAAATAACTTCTTTTCATCATTTTGTCTAAGTTATATTTATTTTTCTGCATTTCATATAAGAACAGTCTATCCATGAATGGTATCAGAACTGAATGAACTCCTTTGCCACAAAGTGACAGAAATGTGTACAAAATCTACATAGCGATAAAGGTGCGAGACCAGAGAGTTATATCACAAATGGCACATACATGTACTAAAATGAAACCTGTCTATGGTGGCCACCCAAGGGAAACAAATAATGTGGCCTTTAAGGTGGATGCTTTCAAAAGGTTCTTTAACACATTTTTTGTCACAAGGGGAATCATTTTAGTGGCCACTTTTAAGACAGGTTGGCTGCTATAGAGAGGTGGACAGGTTTGACTGTAGTGCACTGGATTTAATCTTACATACTGTATACGCCATATATTTCGCGTCCATATATTTTCGCGATTTTGCTTCAAGACAGGGAATTCGCGAGTGTTTACTTTCGCGATTTTATTGTACTTACATTCACTTTGTACAGAAATATCAGGAAGTGAAAATTTTTGCATTCAGTAAGTCGCGAAATTCGCGAAAATAAAACCACTGCAAAATATTCAGCGTATACAGTATAACGTTACGAAATATTGATGAATAACTGAAACTGACATTTTCTGTGTGTCTGTATTTTCTCATTTTCTCATTTACCATTCACTCATTTACTAATGATGTTGTTCCAGGCAGGTAATACTAGTAATCATAATTTTATGAATACACTTTATTTTTGGGTGGGGGCAAGCGGTGCCCTTGTCAACAATAACTCATAATCAAACAACAAATGCTGGACAAGTATGTACTGTAGAATTCAATGGGTTAAGAAGTGATTTTTGTTGTACCCCTGTGATATTACTTTGAGAGTCCATATGCATCATCCCTGAGGTGAAAAGACCTTGTATCTAATTTTTTGTGTGAAAATGATGTTTCTATGTAATATATTGCAGCTAGGAAGCCAGATTCTGTTAGTCCAAATCTGATATCTAAAACATGAAAAATAGAGCCACTGTCACCGAGTAAAATGACAGTTATCCCATATGTTGCCATTATTTTTTGGCTCTCCTGAACATTTAATATTTTTGAGATACTAGGTCTTGTCACCCTGGGGAGGATATGACCTTTTCCATTGCAAAAAGTTACATTTAACTATTAATTTTATGCAGTGGCTCCCAAACATATATGGGACATAGCTGGTGCAAAGGAATATACACTTTATTTAAGCTATTTTAACATTTTGAAGATGAGACCAGCTTGGAGAATCAATTATCTTTATACACGAAGCAATTCCACATTTTACATTTCAGACACCTCAAAAATTCAAATAAGTCATTTTCAAACTTTGTTTATATTTTCTTTTGTAAGTAGGTGTCAGGTCAATGACAAGAACAAACTATATCAAAGTATCTTGGTGGATATCAAAATATACAAAAATAACCTTGTTTGGAGTGTTTCAGTTTTGAGAATTGAATCCAAATAAATGGTGAAAATATGATTTCACACACCACTCTGCACCAAAGTAGTCAGATAAATTCCTTCTGTCAGTTTGTGTTCCAGATAAGACAACTTCTGATATGCTGATATGTATAAAAACCCTGACCTTTATGGGGAAATAAGTGGAAATTCTTTTGAGAATGTAATCTGTTGGCAATAATATCTATCAGTTTGGGGTTTAATACTAATTGATGTAGATTTCATGTCTGTTTCACGTCCAGGAATAGAAAATTTATGATTTTGGCTGCATGCAGCGTCGGGGATCCCAGTTTACATGCTATGAAGAGTACTAGATGAGATGAAGGTAGATGTTATAGAATATGAAACTATGTCATCACTGTTATGCAATAATTAACAGACTTTGGGATACCCCTACTCTAAATATTCCCATCCAACTGGGTACCCACTTATACACATAGGTACAGAGCAGCAATGTGGATAAAATGCCTTGCTGAAGGGCAAACGTGTCAGGCATTAGCTGGGCTTGAACCCACTACCCTTTGATGGGAGACGAGCATTCTACAATACGTTTGCCAGTAAAAATGAAGTTTCAGAAAATAATTTCAAAACACTTCCTTACAGAATATCAATACTGTCATCTGTTACAAGATGTTTAATCAGAAGTACAATATTACAACAATTAAAAACAATCCTACATGTTGCTGATTTTGTCAAATTACAAGCAAGATCATGGACTCACATATTGTTTGTGATGGCAAGATCAAATAATAATTTATATTTTTACACTAAAAACAATTCACAATTAATTTTATTCATTTTGTTGTTGATGTCATTATAATCACAGTTGACTTGAAATTTATTTGTGCAACCAAAATATAGTGTGTGATTGTTAGAAAAAAACCCAGATCCCAAATAACGTTCAATCCTGGTTCTCGTATGACAAAATTCTATTTTTGAAATTACTGACATAACTGAGGGACCCAAGCAAAATCTACATCAAGGAATGGAAAGAATCTAAGGAATTCTAGGCTGAACAGGTCAATGAAAGTGCACTTGTGAACAAAATAAGTACTTGTAGTGTAAGTTAACAACTACCGCTATTAATGAAATGTAAGAATGACTTTGTGAGTGCTAATTCTTGGTCTAGGACTCCTCAGTCCATCTAGAGTCAATCATATTACCGTTAGGGGTACATGTAGGTCATTAGCCCAAGCTTAGGACCTTGGTTGCTGCTAAATTGAGACATGTTAGCCAGAAACTTGATCGTTTTGCAATTATGAGCAATGATTTTCGTTGCCTCTCTTTTTGGTAAAGCGATTCACTGATCTAAAGACGACAAATCAAGTTTCAACAACAATGAGACAGGAAATCAAATGGTAAGACTATTTTGACCTTTGAACTTTACCAAAATAGTTCACAAGCTTGTGACACATAACCTATTTGAATTGAGTTATTGGCAAATTGATTACAGACAATCCCCCTCCAACAAAACTGTAACAATCTAATGCAGTGACATCTCTACAGCACATTCTTCAGCTCTATAGTTTGTATTTACAGATGACTCAAACATTTCAGACTATATGGACAAACAACATTATGCTTTACACTTACACAAACAAATGTATACCAAGTTTGAGGCAGATTACACAAAATGTCATTTACAGACACATTTATGGAGCAATATCGAGGTATTACTCTGATTTCAACATTTTGGCTCAATATGTCACACATCCAAAAATTTTTTTTTTTATGAAGCAGCAAAATCTTGATTATAATTCTGACATAAATAGCAAAAACATATACACCTCTGTTATTCAAAAAATTTGCAAGTATTATACAATCACAATTATGAAAAGCGAGCAATATACATTTTGTCCTTGATGGTATGTACAAATCTATGAATGCACTAGTAAACGAGTATGTACTACATGTAGTTTCTGCAATTTCCTGAAGACGGCAAGAGAATTTGCACGAATGAAATCACGTCCGCTCTCTCCACCGCAATAAACCCGCTTGGCAGAGCGCCATCATGCTCTTCTACTCTTCTACCCAGTGGGGTATATCCGAGCATACTGCGCTACATCGGTTATGATCAGTGGTGAAATCAAAAAGTGTGTTCACCTTTTGAAATGTACAAGCAGTCATGTTCCATGCCAAATCTTAAAGGCAGGGCATCTCATTTGCATGCCTAAAAATTAACACTGTGTAAATACACTGGTATGTAGATGAAAATACCATGTTAGAACGTTTAGCCAAGTATAGGAGCTAGAAACTCAGTTATAGTAGAACTATAGTGACCGTTTCACTTGGATTTTGAATTACTGTCTTAAAGTGACAAAAATTCCTAGTATAGAATATATACTAGTGGGCGATTTTTTATTTGCACATTTTTTAAATTCTAGGTAATTACTGATCTTCAGATTTCACAGACATGTCCTTCATGAATAGCCTAGGGACATGAGTGAATTTTTGCTGTGCTGCAGCAGGGGTGCAAATGAGATTTCCTGCCTTCAATTTCTATGATACAATGTGAATACATGGTACAGTAGTGTACTAAACGAACAAAGTATAACAACCAAGGCTCTCTGTAGATAACTTCAGATTCCCTCAAATCACCCTTCCTGTAAAATCCTGCAAAATATGATAAATTCCTGATGAATTTCACTAGAATTTGGTAGTATTTTGTGGTACATCGTAAAATGGTCGCTGACAAGATATGAAGCAAAATTACACTGGGATATAACCAAAATTTGCAGGACTTCACAAAACAGGTACTTTTGAGGGAAATTAAGAATATCTGCAGAAAGCCCCAGTTGTTGTGTTGCTTTCCTTTTGCACACCACCTACTTCTCCTCCAACATTTTATTTCGTCTCGCCTCGCCAGAGCCATCAATAGTTCACAACATCCAAATCTCAAGCTTTAAATGTCTATTATTCTGAATTTTGGGGGAGGTTTTACATCTGTTTTTACACCTTCCCTTACCCCTGACTACTGACTTTAGGATATGGTTGAAGTTTATTCAGATATGGATATAAAATATGTGATAACTAAGAGTCCATCGCCACTTTTGTGAACTGTCAAGACCTTTACCCTAAACAGTCAAAAACTTTAATTTGTGACAGTTCCTGGGCTATTATATACCTAATGGACAGTGATTGTTTCACTGTGATAACATTAAAATTAATTTCGGAATTTTACAAAATATAGTATACCATCATTTGTCAGCACACTTTCCCAAAAAATGAGCTGGGGAGCATGCTGTCAGTGTGTTAAAACAGTTTAAATCATCTAAATCAATTAAATTAAATTAAATTTGGCAGTTCTGACAAAATGATGAATTCATACTATGTACCATCAATTTAATATTTTGAATATCCTGCTTTTTAAAGTTTTAAGTATACTAAAGGCAGCAAGTACTGTTCTCACTTGAATAAATATTGCCATGCAAAACATGGTATACTTGAAATACCAACAAAAATGTAATTTTTCCATTTTAGCATTTTTTTTAATGAGGTACATGTTGCTCTGGAAAATAAGAGCAATATTTCGTAAAGGTACGTATACATAATTCCTTCTCCTCAAAACCGACACATTCCAAGTGTGTACAGTCTCACAATGATGTATTAGTCAATGATCTCACCCACCATACATGCACTTGTCACTGCCTAAGGTATCTATGGGCATTGCCAACTTGCTCTACTATTCCAATGGAATTAATATTATTCATAATCCACACAAAATATGCACATCCCACAAACAACACTAGTTTGTGGTACTTTTGGCATTCCTTCTCCTAATGTACATTCTATTGCACCTAATTTCCTTTCAGTTTAACAAAGTTAGTTTTCTTAAAAAAAAAAAAAGGGAGAAAGAAATTCACTTTATACTTCATGAATACAAGGTTTGAATCCATTTATTCTACTCTAACCTTGACCAACTAATTACATCAATTTTGTCCAACAAGGTGAAACGATACAACAACCCACAATATTTTGCAAACAACCTGCACCCCAGAGGATAATCTACACCCTTTACTACCTAGAACCAAGTATCTTGGGACACCGATCACAAGAAACAAAGTCAAATTCGTTAATAACCACTTCCTACCTTAAAAACAGGTTGATGCCTGGTCTTTACCTTAAAGAACCCATATATACAAACAAAATGAACTTGGTTTAGTGGATTTAGTTGCAGGAATCAGTGGGTTAATTTTCTCATTGATAAATTTGAAAGTCATCCACTCTCTTTCTCTTTCTTCAAGTTGGAACATCTTTCTCATTTTTGTGCATTTCTAAAGCCTTAATATCATCTGCAATGTTCCACAACGCTCTAGTTTCCTTGCAGACGTACAATTATATCAATGTACTCTGAAAAGTGACTTGACAGCCAGGCATATTTTCTAACGATATCCGCTGATTACAGCAGGAGTACTTTCCAAAACTTCCAGTACCAGTTGACTGCACATATGCTTCGACCGACAGCATCCAGTCTCTTGCAAGGACAATTTTGGTTCGGATCCACTGCAAATGTCCACTGCAGAGTCGTCCGTTGCAAAGACATCGTAGAACACCAAAATGATGCGCTACATCAACAATCCCCACTTGGCATGATGGACATCCCAAGTTTTCGTCACAATATGTCCCTTCACCAACAACTCAGCAATCTACCCCTATACATTAGGTAGATAATGTATGTCTTCTACTACAAAAACTTCCATGGCTATCAATCTACATTTGCTACATGTCCAAATCACCAGACCATCTAACTACAACAGGCTCCAAAGTTGTCACCAGTCATCTTTCCTACAGATGTCCAATTCCTGAACTCTATGAACGTCCTCCTACAAGCTTTTGCAGTCATAATCACTCCTCTTTACTCCAATATCCAGTGCTGTAGCCGAGTCTGGGGTCGAGTCCAATTTGTAGAGGACCTGGACTCGGACTCGGTGCCGAGTCCCAATGTAAAATGAATGGCAAGGTATTAGTTAACTGTGGACTTGGGACTTGTGGACTTAACTCCAACGCTGCTCACATCCAATTTTTGATTTGTCATTATCATCCTCATCCTACATTTCAGACTAGAATTTCCTCTTCAAACTTTCTCTTTCCCCATCATCCTACCAGCTTTGAAGTTGTAAACACTCGTCTACATCCTTGTATCCAATTCCTTCTCTATCATCATCATCTTGGGTTTCACGCTAGGATTTCCGCTTCCTATATTTCTTACGCTTTTCCAGATATGAAATAGAGGAAAATAGTCCGGTCCCAACACTTCTGCCACCGCTATACGTCCACGATCTCCATCTCCTTCTCGTCATCCTACAAGCTTTGAAGATGTGACTACTCATCTACATCCTTGTATCCAATTCTTTCATCATCATCATCCTACATTATACACCAGGATTTCCACCTCCTACATTCGTTACGCTTTTCTCTACTTGAAATAGAAAAATTGTCCTGTCCTAATGTTTCCGCCGCTATACCTCTATGATCTCGGACTCCTCCTTGCCATCCTACAAGCTTTGGAGTTGTAACCACTCAACATCCTCGTATCCAATTCTTTCTCCATCTTCATTATTATCTTACATCTCACACTAGGATTTCCGCTTCGTACATTCGTTGTGCTTTTCCCTACGTGAAATACAAAAATTGTCCAGGCGAACGTTTCTGCCGTCGCTATACCTCCACGATCTCGGCCTCCTCCACCTTGGTCATCCCCTCCACCGACTCGATGGTCTTGATGGGGATGTCGTCCATCGTGGTCTGCATCGTCGTCATGGTATCGGTGTTGGTGTCGGTGATGGAGGCAGGGATGGAGGGCTCTGGCGGGATGTGCTGGATGGACGCGATGCGCTGCATCTCGGGAGACAGGTGATCCTGAATACTTTGAAGGTAGCTCTGAAATGACACAAGCAGAATGAGGAGAATTTGATTAAAGTTGGGTTTACCAGTCTCTGTTTGTTTTCATTCTCAAAGGGCAGTGACATAAGTGGGAGAAGCCAAAAAATGTTTCAAGAACCAAATGAGTGAAAAAATATACTAATGTGTACACTTTGCAGATAGCTCTGAAATGACACAAGGAGAATTTGATGAAATTAGGTGTACCAGTCTCTTTTTGTCTTCACTCCTAAAGGGCAGTGACATAATTGGGAGAAGTCAAAAACGCTTCAAGAAACAAATGAGTTGAAACATATACTGATGTGAACACTTGGCGGAGGGTATATCCAGGCTACATGGGTTTGTCTTGAATTTGTTTACTTAGGGGAAACAGGCATTTGTATCTACCAGAATTGAATCCTAGTATATCTTGATAGAAATTGAACCCATAGAAAATATGTTACAAATCATGTTCCACACTCCAGACTCGAGAGTTATGAAAAATAATAATTTTGGATGAGATTTATAGTGAACATTTGTGTGTTTAAAAAGGATACAAGTTTTGAATCCATTTGATGTTGTTGTCAGTGTTTCAGAACAAATGATATTTTTGGAAAAATAAATCATTTCCTAATATTTAATGACTGAAAAATTTTGCCGAGAGGATTTACACTGCTGGGCGGGTTTGCCTTTCATCTCTGAATTATCAAATGATAATTACATCAATTATAATTAGATCAAGCATTGATCAGATTATCCTTTGATAACACAGGGATGAACAAAAACCTGCTCAGCAATTCCAGAATATGTTTCAGCAGAGTTGATCAATTCATAGCTTGAAACTATGTACGTGTATGTTTCATGAATACAGATTAACCAGTACAAAGAAATGCATGCAAACAGCGGCTTATTAGTAGAAAAGTAGTCTATTGAGATAAGCTTGCCAGTAGTCATTTCGCCCCAAACTTAAGATTCACCATAATTGAATTCCTTCAATAATTAATTTGAAAATCGAGTTAGGGTACATTATCCTCAATATTGAATGTTTGCTTTTCAATCAATTCACTGAAATAACAGTTAACAGGCACAAACTTGAAAGGGCGGTTTAGTGAAAGAACCTACCACCTGTCCCTCTGAATCCACCCTGCAGCTCGATCCCTATTGATTAATGGAATCACCCTCCACCTGCCAGGAGTT
>JZLH01S0206627.1:76268-88435 GCA_001188425.1 Eucidaris tribuloides
AAAGAAACATAAATAAAGAAACAAACAAACATAGAAAGAAAAAAATTTCGTACAACATCTATGGTGATCCGCGGTTACGCGGATCACCAATAAGAAAGATTTCGTACAACATCTAAGGTGATCCGCATTTACGCGGATCACCAAAAAGACCTACTTTATCTCTGACTTGTGACCGCCACCTCACCCAGCCCAAATCGATGTTTGTCAACTTCTCTTTATGTACCGTATATGTATAACCTTTGATGCTTTGCAGATGTAACATACAACAGACACAGACCTACCTTCAGAAATAAAAGGCTTAATCACTTTGAAAAAAAAAAGTTGTGAAAGGGATTACTACCGTCTAATATCTCAAACGTATCAAATAATATTTGGGGTGTCCGTTACAGTGTATGTAGACATGGTAGCCTTGGCTAAGCCTCTCATAGCTCTTTCGGAGCTGAAGGTTCACAGAAGATGCATGCCATATCAGCCCAGCATACCTAGCATAACGTGTGACCCGATTTGGATGTGGGATGAAGCCGAGAAGAGGGGGGGGGTGGGCAATCCTTGAAGTGTGACAATGGAGGTTGAGGGGCAGGGATTGGGGAGGGAGGAATAAATAATTGTAGTACCGTATATGTTGGGTGTTATGTACAATAAAGATTGAAATGGACACTGTTTGGGATGTTTAACACAAGAAAAGAATTGGGGGGGGGGGTGCAATCCTAAACATATGCCAATGGAGGTTGAGGGGGATGGTCAGAGACCCGATTTACACCAAGCTTTTAGGCCGGCCTAAAGCTTGGTGTAAATGCAAAGGAGGCCTGAGGCCCTCCCCGATTTGGGACCACCTCTGGAGGTAGTCTCGGGCCGGCCTTTATTTGGTGTAAATGGAAAGGAGGCCTCGGGCCCCCAATTTACCATGCGATGTGGCGCTGTTACTCAATACACAATGCCCAGACCGTACTTCCGGTGTGTGTAGCGTGCAGGTAAACCGTGAATCAAACCAATCAAACCAACCATCGTAAATTAGAAAAAAAAAGACAACAAAATAAATGAATTATTGCATCCGTTATAGGTATCCTTCTTTTCTTTATACAGTTGTTCGAACTGTATTATGTTGTATCAACATCAACATTACACGATATGAAAAGAAATTGCTGTTTACTTCTGAGTCTCATTCCCACATTTGTTTTTCATCGACTCTCTTCCGAGACACTTACGTAGGAATGTTATACGTGCAACGTGTATGTCGCGGACGAAAAAAAAATCCTGCTTTCTTTTACATCAATGATAGCGAGACACAATGCGGCGAGTTTTGTAAAGGGGGCCTTTATGCCGGCCTAATATTTGGTGTAAATGCACAAAATTGCGGGCCTCGGGCCGGCCTTTTGGTGTAAATCGGGCCAGAGAGGGGATAATTAGAGGACTGTATATTCTGGGGGTATGTGTGTAAGTGCAACAAAGATACCAAAAAGATACTGTTCAGAAAGTTAGATTGACCACGATGTTATATTAGAGAGATAAAGAAGGGGTGGATCAATTAATTACATACATGTTGTTCATGGGATGGGAGCTTGGTAATTATCGACCTATTCCATTTTGAGAACGAGACATCACTTTGTCCTCCATAGCTGGGGGGTTTCCACAAATATAGCAACATATGAGTACCTTCATCTGTGCATTTTTGTTCAGGAACAGCTGTAAACCTGGGTTATTGCATCATCATTTGTCTCGCTCTACAAGCCCCCCAGATATGGCACATGACACATTCTCAAAACCGGACAGACCTATACAGACAGCACGCAGGCCATGGTAGAAATGGATGGGTGAGGTATATTATTAGACACGCTCCCTAGTGTACATGTAATGAGTGTAAACTTACAGGAAATGCAAGATGATGGTAAGACGATTCTGAAGATATGTGTATCTTGGAGAAGACTACTGGGTGGGGCTGGGTAAAACTTGTTCTACTTCCTTTGAGGATGTCTATTTATATTCTTACGTTTCAAAGATAGAGTTCAGGATTTGCAAGTCCATCACGTCCCTTTATTATCATTACCAAACGGTAGTTAAGTACTTACGAATGGTGTGTTGAAAGTTTGAGATCCATACAGTACATCAAGAACTTGTTTTATGAGAAATACTAATAACGATATGGTACCAGAATATTGTTCTTTCTGTGGGTTTAAATTTTGCTCAAATTGCAGAACACGGTTATGTGCATGTTCACATAGCGCAGCGGTCAGTGGGCAAGTACATACGTTGATATGGTGAACCAGTGAACTCTGCATGACCTTCGGCCAGCGGCCAATTAGACAATTTTGGAATGGAACGTGCCCGTTACTTTGCAAATTTTGAAGTTAAACCGTCCAGATTTTCACCAAAACTATGTATTCTACCCAAAGGTTCTATAAGAGGTGTTAATACTAATCTTCACATTGTGAACGATTGAGCTGATTTCATTCATTTTATCGTTTTCTGGCATGCAAATCCTGAACCCCATCTTTAAGCAAAATTATATCCATGAGCTTTACATTCATACTGTTCAGTTACATTTAGTATGTACATGTATGTACTTCTGTACTTGTACACATGTATTTAGATTGAAGTACTTGCCCTGCTCATTCATTTGACAGACATGTCCTGGGCCTTTTATTGTGTCCATTACCTTTGTTGCATACTGTACATGTTGATGCTTCTGTATTCAAGAAAGTGACATCCTGTATAGGCCTACATACACTGAAAATTGGGGCGTGGTGTGGGACTGAATAAATGAAACTTCCAACATTTTACAAGGGATTGGGAAGAGACAAGGGAATAGAGGCACGGTGTAGAAGCTACCACTAGTTATCAACACTATATAATGAAAATATATTACTGTAATTCAATTGGAAACGTGCAAAATTACAATTTCAGAAGAAAAAAAATGAGTAATCCATGTGGCATTTTGTGCATTCACCTACCCGTCCCCACCCCCTTTTTTTACACATGACTGGAAAACCATTTTCCGGTCTCCAATCTATATGTAGCACTTTAATGTATTTTGGGGGTTCGGCAAAGACATACTATTTCCTGCAAGACCAGACATGAGTTAGTACATTAAAGGTTAGCTGTAGTATCACTCCAAATTTCCATGAGATCTCTTCTGAAAATAGCTTTTGAATTTCAGACATCAAAAGAATGGAAAAGTTCTGGCTCTGAACACCTTCCAGCAAAGAAGAAAAGAAACTTCAACATAATGCCACTTAGATTTTCTTTCTTGTAATCATTTTCTTGTGGCATCTGACAAATACCTTGAGATGCAAATTGCATTTTTTTTTCAGTTTAACATTTATACTTTGAGTTTTGATTATTTCATAGTTAAAATTATTGCTTTTAATTCAATAATTTCACAGTTCTTTTTTCACAGTTTGCCAGAATAACTTGTTATTCTATTCTAAGGCATCTGCAAAACACTTTGACAAGAAAATTGCTACATTTTTCAGACAAACATTTAAATTCCTGCTTTGTGTTGACTTATTTCATAGTTAACATTATTAGGCCTACTTTCAATTTAATAATTTCACAGTTTGCCAGAATAACATATTTTATTTTGGGTTGTTAGGATTTAGGAACTTTTGAAATCCACCATGCCCCTCTCCCAACCCCCATGAAATTGTACACATGCGTGTCTTTAAAGGTATTGGCTAACATTTACCACAGTTAAATCTGAGCTACATGATTCCCCATGCTACCATTGTCTTTCATAAGGTCTAAAAATGATGCCCTGAAAAAATTGTATTTCAAAATGATTATTTAGTGCTTTAAAAAAGTGAAAATCGTAAGTTGATCGGATTCACCTGCCCATTTTCTCCCATAGACTTACTGTGTGTTCACCTAGGCTATTTAAACTCGCCCTGAGTTTTAATTGTTTATTCATGCATAACTTGCCATTGGCAGTGTAACTTTCCAAACTTTTGCATTTTAGGGTGTTTATTTGTCCATATGAACACTACTATATAGTTCAGATATCAAAATTTGACAATTTTTTAAATTGAAGCTCCACAATGTTAGTCTATCACTTTAAACTAAGTCGATGTCCCACCCTGAGAGAAGGGGAAACATGAATATCAATAGTACTGTAAAAAAAATCCCACCTGGCACACCATACAATAATAGTCGGCATCGTATGACATAAATCTCAGCTAGATGTCGGCCAAGGATAATAACCTTGTCTGAGACCCAGAAGCGGCACATGATCTCATGATCACATGATCAGGGCGAGGGTGCGAAGAAAGCGGTCGTGCGGACTTAAATAGCACATTGGAGTAGATTTATGTTGACGCAGTGTACTATGTAGCTCATCTGTTCATGGTGACTGCGAAACTTAACTGTGTAAAATCTTCTGGAGGTGTTTCCTTAATTGCAATTTGCCAGGCCTTGCCAGTCAAATTGCTACAAGATGTACGTAGATGTGTGTTGTTCATCTTCCATACACATGCATTATTGTAACCCCCCTTTCAGACGAGAGAGTTTTCATATCGATATGCGACATGGATGTAGATATATGAATAGCACGCTTGAATAAGCACGGACATGTGTAATATATTGAAAAATATGTTTAAGCATGCGGTATTGTGCTGTCTCAACATATTATTTGTGTTGGAATTTTCTCAAATCCTATATGCGTATAATAGGTGGGCTTATTCAGAGTGCATGCTTTATAGCTAGGGCCTTGATGTGACTCTACTTGACTCCACCCTGAAAGAGTTTGTACTGCACAGGAAAGAGATCGTACATGTTGTACCGTATTCATGATACTTGTGAAACATTGATTATGTGCGTATAGTGAAAGCTGCCATAACATATCTATAATGTACATTTGTGTCTGAATGGTCTCATATGATATGTTGCTAATCATGCCCGTCTTTAGATCTCTAGGCGTTTTCGAAACATGTGTTGGTTTATCGAAATTGTAGGACCAGTTTAAAGGATGAAGGGCCACAATAACAGGCATAGTAAGAATAAAAATGACATTGTAGAGTATTGTGAGAATTATGGTCTGTGAAAAAAGCAGCCTAAATAAGGGTAGTGTGTGATACTCACCCTAAGAAGCCATAAATTAGTTAATTTTTGTTTGTTTTTATGTCTTTGTAAGTTTTAGCCTGAAGAAAACTTGCAGACACAGATATAGGGGAGAGCTATATATCACAGTGATAAATTCCACGGTGCAGTAATACAGTGGGTGGCATGCATTGGTCCGATGGTCACTTTTGTCCCTGCAGTGTACGTGCAATCTGATGCGGTTGGCAAGAACTAAATATTTTCTTACTTATGTGTTAGTTGGCTGGGCTTTCCTTAAAGGACATGTCATACAAGCAAAAGTGTGATGATAGTGGATTCAGAATCAGGATTTGTAAGGACAGAAGAAGAGGCACAGGTCGACAAACAATCTTGAAAGGCCTAGAGTGTAGTGACAAGTTATAATTTTACACGCCATGATCGCAGTGACTGTTCTCAACTTGACTGTATAGTCACTGAGACATGTGATGATCTTTACACCTGTTAGTAGGTAACGGTCGAGGCGAGGGAAGCATGCATGAAAGCAATCGGTGAAGGTGGATGACAATTACGTTTTGTGAAATATCAAGAAATTTCATACATTCAGCAAACTGCAAATGTCATACTATTTGACTACTCTACTTTTTCCAGACTTAAGCGCGTAGCAGAAAGTAGCTTTCTGTTTTGATTTGAAGGAACCTACTTATAAAAAACAAACCAAGAAGCTACTGTACGCCAGTATTTTGTAAACGTAGCGTGTATTTAAACCGTTGAGACATTGGTTTCGTTTAAACGCTTTTCATAACCGCGTGAGAGATATTTGTCAACTCGTCTTCACGGGTTAATAGAAGCCTCTATCTAGTATTGGTGAATGGTAAAAAATGAAATTCTTTTGCAATTATGTTTTTATTAGAGTGTATGAATAAATGTATATCCTGCGCAGAAATTGTCGTTCTGAACTGTCCAGTTTGAGAATGTTAAGGTGCACAAATTTACTTGGGACTTTCATCTACTGTAATAGTAGCATGAACTAGATTTTAACAGAGTGATTTGAGTGCCTACAGGAAAGGTCTGACTTAAAAAGAAAAAAAGATATGATGTAGAACATCTCTTACTCTATGCTGAATCAAATTTAAATCTCTATAAAATGGCTACTGGATTCTGATTGATAAGTTTTCCTACTGGTAGAGCATTCAATCATTTAAAATATGTCAACTCTCTTTATATTTGTTTTTATCGAGTTGCGGATAATGGATCTCATTTTTTAGCAGTGAGGAGATGGGTATTATTCTTAGCCTTGTTTTATCTACTAACATGAACTGTCTGGATGTTTTATGAGAGTGAAGTATTAGCATAAATTTTATAGTGATATAATAAGTAAAAAAAAACAGACTTGATTAGCCTTCAGTGTGTATTTAAAGGTTGTGATTTTATATTGTCAAAAAAGCTGTGCAGCTGTTCATACTGTATGTAATGTAGCTACTGACAGTACATCATCTAGTAAAATATATCTAGTAAATATAAATCAGCAAATTGAAATATTATATATTGCTGGTAGGAAATTGGTATTCATTAGATATATTTGACATATGTTTATGTAGCTGCAGTAAATAAATTAATTGTTTAAATATACAAATGCTAGTAGGTATACTGATAGCTGATATTTCACGTGTTTTATCGGAATTTCGTGATATATGAAGGAAATTTTCACTTCCTGATTATTTATGTACAAAGTGAAGTAATAAAATGAAATGTGAAAATATACACGCGGATTCTCTCTTGAGCAAAATTGCGAAAATTATGGACGCGAAATATATAGCGTATACAGTAATGTATGGCTGTCCAATGAATCACTTCATACAAGATTTTTTGAAAAACTTGCATGAAAGTAAATGTGTTTTGTTCTATCAGATACAGTTGCATCAGTCTTGTGAAAGTAATTGGTAGTGTTTTTATTTTTTGGTGTCATGCCAGAATGAGAAAACACATCAAATCACTGATCTTTTTTTTTTTTTTTTGGTTATTTTGACTTTTTTTATTATCAGAGGTGATGCACAGTTTATGTGGAAGTGTCCTCCTCCCCAATATTATCATTTTTCACACATTTCTCAAAAAAAAAAAAATGAAAGCTTTTAATTTTTCTAATTGATGGATGATTTAGGTTCATACTGAAACAAATAATACATAGCAGAAAGTATTTCTTTTTCATGACATCTACGAAATGTACTAAAATTATAACTGCTTCAAATTTCTCAAATTTACTATTTTTGATATCTACTTTGATAGTTTGGAGTGTTTAATGAATACCTGTGGTGTTGTTATGCCACGTCTTGCACTAATTACATGCTATGAAATTCACTAGTTGGGGCACTTAACTGATCTTAAAGTGTTTTGGGCCATGTCACTTGAACCAATGTTTTTTTGGTAAATTTTAAACGTTTTTCGACAGAGGTCACGTTCGACCGCGATAGCAAAGTAGAGCCAGGATTTTTTATAACACATGGTGGATAAATGGATAATGCACGCTGTATGAATTAGTGGGCATTTCTGGTTGTCAAGTTAACGAGGTAGGATTAATGGTAATCTCTTGGTGTTCTTTCATGTGTCCTACTGTATCTGTCGTTTTCTTTCCATAGTATGTCTGTTGGTAGTCTGTCTGTTGTCTGTCAGTGTCCGTTGTGTGCCATCTTCTGTTGCTGATTTTCTTTTTCCATTTGATTATTCCATATGAGATCTAACAACATTACATCCAGGTCTGGGGTCTATAGAGAATCATGTTATATTATAATTGGAAATCAAATCATCTCCCTGGGGTTATTGTGGCATAGGAATCACATGGCTGAAGGTGTTTAGCCCAAAATTGCAAAAACAACAAATAATTTCAGGCATAGGGTTCCAATACTACTATGTATTATTAGATAAGCCTTGAATAGTACAACTAAAATTAAATTTATTTCAAACATGCTCAATTGTAGCAGGATTTATTTATGCTGCTTTTGTTTCTCCTTTTATAGTATGGCTAGAAGTTAAATACAATTTTGGAAGATATGAAATGACTATCAAATAAATCTTTGGAAGATATAATGACATATCAGTCCCTTTTGGTTTTAAAGCCAGGCCGTGACACAGCCAGACTTTACAGACCATCCACACACACATACAACACACACACCACACAACACCCACACACACAAACACCACCAGAACATATCATCAGAACAACTATAACCACACCAGCGACCACACATTCACAACACCACACACATCACACACACACACACACCACACAAATACACCACACAGACACAGCACACGCCTGAAAAACAAGCCGTGCAATTACCGTCTTACTCAACTGTACTACAGCTGTCAGACAGGTGTGAGACGGACGTCATCTGGGTGAATCTAGACTTTCTTGAATACACGTTTTGATCCATCTGGCTGTATAACTATGAATTTTGTAGCTCGGTATGCACTGTAATGACCTACATTCAGCTCAGGTGCTTAATTAATTTAGGATGACTCTGGCAGTTGTGCTAAGATTCATAAAGATTGTAGCACTTGGATTGGTTATTTTACAGTGGTTAAGAAATTAATTGTAATCAGGGGTGTTTTATGCAAGAGTGTTGATCTGAACATCAGAGTATGATGGCTATCTGGAATCAATGACACATGAAATTTTTAAATTAAAGGTACTGTATAGTGATAGTTTATAATTCGCTATAATCCACACCATCACATCATCATTATCAGATCTATTCATCACTAACATCATCATCACATATCATCATATCATCATCATCATCAAATATCAATATAATCATGATAACCAAAAAAAAATAAAAAATTGGTGTGTATATAATCATGAAACCAAATAATTGCTCTATGAGTTTCTTTTATATTATTCTTGATTGATTAACCATTTGGAGACTGATACAACATATCTTGGGTGGGACGATGGAGAATGTGTGTTTACATCAAAATCAAATGTTCCAAAGGTTAAAGGATAATTTTATCAAAACTTGGCACAAGTGCATTATCACTTGCTGGGAGTACGGTGGTATTCTTAGATAACTTACTAGTAATCAAGGAGCTAATCCGTTGAACTTGAAGGATATCATACTTCAAGTACTGTAATACATAAACAAGGCATCTTGTAGAGACAGCGATTTTGTTTCAATATGGTCTTTTACGTTTCTGAAAAACTGTAATTCCATTTCAATTTACCGATCTAAATGGAATTCCATTTTGTCTGAAAATGTACACAGCAAACATGATTCCGTTCTTGCAAGGTGAATTCCATGAATTTTACATGAAAATACAGAAGACTAGATTTCTGTTTGATTACGGTAATACGAATCACTGTCCTACATCTGTATAAAGAAATTGTAAGTAAGGATAGAATGCAACTGTAGAATGATAAATCCACAGTGAGATGCCAGACTGAGAGTGTTCAATTGAATCCACGTATAATGCTTCATCAGTCGCTAAGTACTAGTTAAATTTGGGATTTGTGATATTTATTACAACTTTGCCGAACAGAATATATTGTAGTTTCATGATTCAAATGCGCAAACAAAATGCATTATGCTTCTTTCATTATTTTTACCGTTGTTTTTCTTTTACCTTTGGACTGGCATAAATTTATTAATACACTTTTGCCAGATATATGTGTTTGTAATTCAACATTACAGTTTCCACATTTAAGAAACTAGATATTAATGTCACGTATGCTGCTGCACTGCTATATAATTTACATGATATGTAAATGATCAAGACAGGCATAGTACTGTATATATCAAATAGTCTTCCATGACCTATTAGAGTATTCAAAGCACAAACAACAAACATGACCTGCTGAGTGAAAGTAGCCACAATCTCAGGCACTGGATTTGCCTTTTTTGGTGACCAAATTACAAATGTAATCGGCCGGTTAATCTATGATGAAGTTTGTTTAATTGGCTGATAGATCAAATAGCAAGCGCATTCAACTTTGGTTATATGGTGAAAGCTTACGGTTGAGCAGTGAAGTTTATTAAAAGCAGAGTGGTTGAATATGCAGTTTATAAGATAATAATCTATATTATTATATAGTACAAATTTTGAAATAAGATTTCATATGAATTTGCCAAAGTTCATAAAGTACTGTAGTATGTACATGTAGTTCTATGTAGGCAAATAGTTTTTTCTTATAGTAATATGCCTGACTTTTTTAAAAATGTGGTTGCTGTATATAATGTATATGTTTTAACCACACATAGGATTACATGTATATACAACGCATTCAAGCTGTTTTATTCTACTCAGTTAATACAGTAAACTGACCAGTTTTTCGAAAGCGAAAAGTGTAGTTTTGAAAATGAAAAACATGAAAAAATGTGTATAAAGTGATTTTATAAACAAGTACAGTTTAAAATATTTAAATGATTGAGTGGATATTGTCTGTAAATAAATATTCATAATAATCTTATTTCATAATTGTAATTAACCGTAGTTTACCCTTAAATATCGTAAATGTTTAGAATTGAGCTCCATATCTAGTTCATGAGCATAATTCACGGATTAAAAATTAAATATTAATTTTCAGTTTGCTCTTACATTTGTGTAAAAATGATAAACAGAGAAAGTGAACAAAAATAGAAGCAAAAGATTTTGAGATTAATATAAGAAATGACAACAAAATTTGACTAATTATGGGTACAGATTACCCTGCGATTAATAAAATGTCCCATGCTTCAGTGAACGTTACAATATTATTTCTATTTTAACATGTGACAATAGCAAAAGAATTTTTGAGGATTTTCAGCTTATCTTGAGAACACAAATGTATTCTTAAAGACAGCTTAAAACGATTAAGCAAGTGTGGTGGACTGCTGGACTTGATATGGTTAATGGGCAAGAAAGTGATATTGTGCGTTGTAGTAACGGGTCTCCATTAATTACAGGTCTTCTGAGCTATTGTACCATTGAATTGGTAAGCACTAGGCAAAGGTGGGGGATGTAGGAGAGTTCCTTCCCCCGCCCCCTTATTGGTAGATGTCTATCATAGTGTCATGTATGCACATTAATTTGATACTCCCCATGATGAAATACTGAATTTCACGAATGATGTAATAGCAGGTGATACAAAGTTGATAACTGCACTTCGGTAATCATGAGGGTGAATTGATGGCTAAGATTGTGGCTATGGTTATGAAGAAAATGGTATGGAGATGAGATGTGACTTCATGGCTGATAAAGAGGAGAGAAATGCGGGAGAAAACAAAATGCAGTGAGGAGACGTGAAGATGATCTGGGATTGACTAAACAGAGATGAAGATGGAAAATGTGGAGAGCGAATGATAGACCATCAAAGTTGTAAACCCTTATAGGGCTGTATTATTTTGCGTATTTCACACAGATATAACTGAACGAATATTGATATTTTCTGAAACAAATATTGTTAGCTCGCCTGAATATGTAACATGCAGACACTTGTTATGGTAATGGCTACTTTTGCTTCAAACAATTGCTTAATATGGTCAAATATTTGGATAAAATGAAATTAGTGTAACTTTCTCACAGATAAGATTTTTGGCAATAACAGAATATAGTGACTATGTTACTGAGTAAATGATATACTGGTTAGTTTAACATGAATTAAAACGTTTGGATCTTGTGGTCGTTAACATTATTCATAATCATACTACACAATAAACCAGTTCCTAATTATATGGAATCCAATATTGTTATTCCTTCCCAACCCCAAGATGATGAAGTGGCCACTCCGAGATAATTTCCTTGTAATGAAATATACCTTTAAAAATTTGTGAGAACCAACAATCGATCTGACTCTCTCCTTCAGGAAATGACAAGGCAGTTACCAATAGAGAGATGTATACTGCCGCCCTGGTGGATACTTCCGTCTACAAAGGACAAGTGGGTGGGGGAACTGGCGGCTTTACTGAGAGGAAGGGTGGGTGGTACGTGAGAGAATGTTTTGTAGTAGTGATTTTATTAATTTCCCTTTACACAGCAGTAGCAAATTTGTATAACTTGATGCTAACAGTTTCACAGACAATTTAAGGGATGTTCGAAGAATTTATCAATGATATCATCATTCAATTTTTTGATTTAGTGGCTGTGTATGATTGAGGAAAAGGATG
>JZLH01S0206627.1:93397-107078 GCA_001188425.1 Eucidaris tribuloides
AATGGTCTTTTCCGTTTCTGAAAACCTGTAATTCCATTTCAAGTTACCCGATCTAAAAATGGAAATT
Source organism: Eucidaris tribuloides (assembly GCA_001188425.1). Classification (NCBI taxonomy): domain Eukaryota; kingdom Metazoa; phylum Echinodermata; class Echinoidea; order Cidaroida; family Cidaridae; genus Eucidaris; species Eucidaris tribuloides. The sequence continues at coordinate 93,465 of JZLH01S0206627.1, forward strand.
CCATTTTTGTCATAGAAAATGTACACAGCAAAAACATGAATTCCGTTCTGCAAAGGTGAATTCCATGAATTTTTACATGAAAAATACAAGAAAGAAACAGATTTTCTGTTTGATTTACCGGTAAAACGGAAAATCACTGTCCCTACATCTGTATAAAAGAAAATTGTAAAGTAACGGATAACATGCCCAACTGGAGAAGATAAAATCCACAGTGAGATGCCCAGACTGAGAGTGTTCACATAGAATCCACGCTATAATGCCTTCATCAAGTCCCTAAGTACTATTTATATTTTGGGAATTTGTGATATTTATTACAAATTTGACGAACAGAAATAGTATTTCTAGTCCCATTTCATGATTCAAAATGCTGCAAACAAAATGCATTATCCTTCTTTCATTATTTTTTACCTCGTTTTTCTTTTACCCACTTTGGACTGCAAAATTTATTAAATACACTTTTTGCCAGGATATATTGTGTTTGTACTTCCAACATTACAGTTTCCACATTTAAAAAACTAATATTACATGTACACGTATCATGCTGCCACACTGCTAAATCATAATTTACCATGATATGTAAAATGATCACAGCACATGGCATAAGCTACTGTAATTCACATAGATCTTCCCACATGACCCTAATTACATGTACAATTCAAAGCACAAACAAACACAAACATGACCTGCTGAGTGTCAAAAGTAGCCACAATCTCAGGCACCTGTTTTCTGCGTGAGCCCAAAATACAAATGTAATCGGCCCGGTAATCTACCGATGACGTTTGCTTTAAATTGGCTTGATAGATCAAAACTACAAGCTGCAATCAAACTTGGGTTATAAATGGAATGAAAGCTTACCGGTTGAGCCAGTGAAAGTTTATCTAAAAGCAGAGTGGCTTGATCTGCAGTTTATCACAGAAATAATCTATCATTATTTATAGTACAAATTTTGAAATAAGATTTCATATGATTTGGCACAAAGTTCATAAAGTACCTAGTAGGTACTAGTACATGTAGTATCTACTGTAGGCAAATAGTTTTTTTCTTTATAGAATACTGCACTGACTTTTTTAAAAATGTGGTTGCTGTATAAATGTAACTGATTTTACCCTACACAACATAGAGATGTACATGAATATACAACGCATTCAACTGTTTTATTCTACTCAGTTAATAACAGTAACGCACGCAGTTTTTTCGAAGCGAAAAGTGTAGTTTTGAAAATCAGAAAACACATGAAAAAAAATGTGTATAACAGTGAATTTTATAAACAAGCTACACTGTATTAAAATAATTTTAATGATTGAGTGGAATATTGGCTCTTAAATAATATCATAATAACCTATTTCCATAAATTGTACTTACCCTAGTTTACCCTTACAATACGTAAATGTTAGAATCTCAGCATCCATACAGGTTCATGAGCATAATCACCAGGTTTAAAAATTAAATATTAATTTCAGTTTGCTTACATTTTGTGTTAAAAAAATGATAAACAGAGAAAGGAACAAAAATAGAAGAAAACAGATTTTGAGATTATAAAGAAAATGAAAACAAAATTTGACAATTATGGGTACAAGATTACTCCCTTGCAGATTAAAAACATGTCCCAATCCTTCAGTGAACAGTTAACAATATTTCCATTTCTATTTTACATGTGCAGCAAATTAAGCAAAAGAAATTTTTGAGGATTTTCAAGCTTATCCCTTTTGAGAATCACAAATGTATCCCTTTAAGACAGCATTATAAGCGATTAAGCCAAGTGTGGCTGGAGCTGCTGGTACTTGATAACGGTTAATGGGGCAAGAAAACGTGATCAGTCGTACGCGTCTGTACGTTAACGCGCCTCCATTAATTACAGCTCATTCTGAGCAGTTGTACCATTGAATTGGTACAGCCACTAGGCAAAGGTGGGGGTGTAAGGAGAGTTCCCTTCCCCCCCCCCCCCCCCCCGCTTAATTTGGTAGATGTCTACTCACATAGTGTACATGTATATGCAACCATTAAATTTGATACCTCCCCCCATGAATGAAATTACTGAATTTCACAAATGACTGTAATAGCAGGTGATACAAAGTTGATTAACCTGCACTTCAGGTAATCATGATGGGGTGAATTGATGGCAAGATATGTGGGCTATGGTTAATGAAGAAAATGGTAGTGGTAGATGATGATGTTGACTTAAATGGCTGATAACGGAGGAGAGAAATGCCGGTGAAGAAAAACAAAAATGCAGTGAAGGAGACGTGAAGATGATCTGGGGATTGAACTGAAACAGAGATGAAAGATGGACAAATGTGGTAGAGCCGAATCATAGAGCCATCACAGGTCCAACCCATTATTAGAGCTGTATTATTTTGCGTATTTCCACAACCAGATATAAACCTGAAAACAATATTTGAATATTTTTCTGAAACAAATATTGTTACTCCCTGAAATATGTAACAGTGCCAGCACACTAGTGTTCATGGTAAAATGTGCTACTTTTGCTTCACAACCATTGCTTATTGGTCAAATATTTGGATAAAAGTGAAATTACTTCAACTTTCTCAACAGATAAGCATCTTTTTGCAAATACTCAGAATATAGTGACTATGTTACTGCAGTAAATGATATACTGGTTAGTTTAAACCTATAAAATTAAAACGCTTTTGGATCTTGTGGTCAGTTAACCTTATTCATACAGCACTACCCTACACCAATAAACCAGTTCACTAATTTAATGAATCCAAATCTATGTTATTCCCCCTTCCCCCAACCCCAAGACTGACTGAAGTAGTCCTCCGAGAATAATTTCCTTGTAATGGGAAAATATACCTTTAAAAAATTTGTGAGAAACGAAAACAATCGCATCTGACTCATCTCTTCAGGAACACCTGACAACCCAGTTACCCAACACAGGAAGATGTCATACCTGCCCGCCCCCTGGGATGGGATACTTCCGTCTACAAAGGACAAGGGGTGGGGGTGGGGGGAAGCTGGTGGCTACATGAGAGGAAGGGTGGGGTGGTACCGTGAGAGACATGTTTTGTGTAGTGCCATTTGTTTAATTTCCTCTTACAACAGCAGTAGCAAATTTGTCTAACTTGATGACTGAACAGTTTCACAGACAAACTTTTACGGCAATGTCGAAGAATTTCTAACAATGCATTATCATCATTCAATCTTGATTACTAGTGGCTGTGTCATGAGTGAGGAAAAAGGATGCATGGAAAATTATTTCTTTATTGAAAGTTTTGAATAGCTCCTTATGAATTATACGTACAAATCTTACATTTCTCCCATGAATTTGTACATTATTTTTTTTGTCTAAGTTGGTGCGTTTGTGTGTGTGTGTGTGTGTGTCTCTGTGTGTGTGTGTGTGCGTGTGCGTGTGCGTGTGCGTGTGCGTGTGTGTGTGTGTGTGTATCTGTGTTTTCATCAAAGTTAATTACATGTAAACTTTGAAAGCCATTCGTCACAGATTAGTAACAGATCAAATACTGTACATGGATGACATAAGAGTAATCATAATTAAGTCGATATTCAGTTTTTGGGTGATTCTGTATTTCAGAAATTGGCCATTTTCACAACATTTTTCAATCTGCTGTCCAAACAAACGAGGAAAGAAGATTTTGCTATTTTGTTTTATGGTCAAGGTATAGTACTAGAAGACAGCTATTGTAATAGTTGGACATTGAGATTAATTTATCATATCTCTATGAAATAGAATCAAAATAGTTGCATGTTGTATGGGACATACATACATGTACAATATCTGTGTCCATATGACACGCATCATGTTTGCCTCTATTTCAGTCAAAAAGGTGAAGTTACTCCAGCTGACAACTTGTGTATTATACCTTCCCATACAGTACTGTAAAATGACCATGAAAGATCTGGAAAATGTTGGAAAAATGTCAACATTTTTAATACAGAGTCACATTTTTACGTGTATCTTCTTTTAAAGGTAAATGACATGATTGGGGGACGTCTTTAACTTGGGGTAAAACTATCTTAAAATCAAGTAGACTATGCAAGGATTCTAAGTTTTGTGTAAATTTTGTAGTCAAAAGTTGTCTCAGTTTAAAAGTACTTCCGTTTGACAGACACATTTATTGTGTAGCTTTCTATGGGATTAATTTCTCTCAGGGCTCAAGAGAAATAAATTCCTGTATGGTCACACTTGATTCTATTTTAAGTAAACAAATTCAAAACAAATTCTTCCAGCCAGGAGATACACTAGAACTTCTTGTATTATAGACTGGTGCATCTTTCAACCAGTTTGGTTCTAGCAGTATTTTTATTTCTCCCAATCATGTCACTGCACTTTAATGCACTTACATAAAAACTATAAAATATTACTTACCAAAGAAGTTAAATATGACTCCGAAGATGAAGCTGATTCCACAAACGACAGCCGTGGGGATGTTATATCTATAGTTCATCACCCCACACTCCAGGGGCTCTGGGGGCGGGAGCTCCGTGGAGGGGAACCGGGGACCCCCGGTGTTGTTGTAAAAATCCATGGGGCTGGTGTCCGACGAACGGTCGTAGTAATCCTCCCAGAATGAGTCCGAAAGCGACATGGGGTACAGCGGTGACTAGAGCAGCAGGGACGAAGTTCTACTGATCACCATGTTGACTGAAATGCAAGTTCATGATTGTAATGTAAGACAGAATATAACATATGAAAAGATTCACGAACAGAAAGATGTACGTTATAGTCTTCAAAAATTATTCACAAGGTATTCCACTATAGGCAGAAATTGATTGATAGAATGCAAAAACAGGACTGAAAGTACAAAATTCCACAATTTGTAAGTCTTGATTTGTCCTTCCCCCAAGCAAAGAAACATAAACCACTTATTTTTTTTTTGCTAACACTTAATCAAACAAATCTATTAGATTCCAGACATACATGTACGATTATCTTCCAATATCTGAAGTTAATTCCAATCAAATATCTGTGGTGAAGCTTTTCCGAAAAATGTTGCAAGTGAAGCGTAAAATTCCATTAATGATGCAGCTATGTATTCCAAAATATCACACCTCCTCTGATGAAATTGCACTAATTAAAACATACAAGCAGTAATCCACTCCTGTGTAATGTTCAAAACATGCTGTTTCTTGCATGTATACAAGCAGTATGATACACACACCATGTAGCAACTACTGTGGATAGCTAGCTCAAGTAGTTTTACGAAGCGGTTGATGTCCCGTACACCGGCCACGGCTTTAGATAAACGATCGCTCTGCGTTGTGTCACTGTCGAGACCTAGAGCCCCTAATGATGAGGTTTCATCGTCTGAGCACTTCCCCTCGCAGCTAGCAAACCACAACAGGGCACAACTCGGCATGAGACTACCCCACTGCGGCGGGGAATGACTGAGCAGCAAATTCCCAACACGTGACACACGCAAGCAGGCTTCTGAAACCGTCAAGGGCCTCCCTCGCACAGTTCATCGGTGCATCACACCCAAGCAGGAATTTCTCACATGCATGACACACTCGCTGGCTCTCTCGCCCCCCTCTCTCGCTCTCCCACACACGCTCTCTATTTACTATCTTGCCGCTGGTGCCCTTCGAGCGATCTCAAATGTCGGGCATGCATAATTCAGATCAAGGCGCTGCGAAATCCCTGCAAATCCCCGTTGATGGTAACAAGTGTAACAGTGTCTTTATCCTAGGTCTTTTGATACCCACGGGCGAAGGCGATTTTGTGTACTCCATCAAAACAGCTGACTTGGATGATGAGCTTTGCCTAAATAATGATATATTTTTTTACATAAAGATTTTTCTTGGTAGAGGGGGGGGGGGGAGGGGATAGGAGATGCTCTTTGATATTTTCTGGTCAAATCTGACAAACAAATCCCCATGTCTATTTTCTCTTTAATAAAAAAACTAGATCTGAAGTCCACTCAAAAAAATCCTGTTTTACAAACTGACTCCTGCCTCAAGTCTTGCTGACAGGCAGATGAAGACATCGAACCAAATCAAAATTGACTCACTAGTCTAAAAGCTATATCACTTAGAATACATCAAAGCTACATGTTTCAACCTTTGTACATGTAGATGAAAAGAACTTATACAGGGTGAAGGGGATACATTTTCAAGCAAAAAAAAAATCTTTCAAACAAGAGGAAATTATCAACACACTTATCAAATTTTAACAGAAGAAAAATTCTTATGCAAAATTGTATTTTCTCATTTCTGACAGTGAAAAAAAACACTATTAAATGTAAATATGGTAAATCATTGTGTAACAATCATTTTAATCAAAATGTGAAATTGTCCCTAATAATTGACTGGACTGTTTCTGAATTCAAAGTATATCACATACCTGCCAACCAGTACGATTTTTCCAGGGCAGTTCTTGTCTTATTACAGTTGTTAGGCGGTACGGTAAACAATAACAGGTTACATAATAAAAAAAATGAAATTAGATTGTGAATGAGAAAAATATTTGAAACAGCTAAACGAAAGTTTTCTTATGAGAAAAAACATGAATAAAACATACCTTTTGTTCCGTCACTCAACAGTGAATGCAAACATGACATTTCCATTACAATTTGGGCATTGTGTTAAAATCACTACAGTAACCAAGGCATTTGGTTTCATTTATTTTGGTCATTCATGTTCTATTCTTATTATAATCTACATTTTTGTTGTTGAAGGCACCGCCTAGTAACTGTAATAAGCATAGAACTGCCCTGGAAAAATCGTACTGGTTGGCAGGTATGATATCAGAGACAAATATCTTGAATCGAAGGCTTAGACAGCACAGCAGAACATTCTTCACAGGGCATAAAGCTCACACTGCGTGACCACTTAACAGAGCTGATAGGTCCCAAGGTTTTGACACTATATTGGTGTAGCCAATTGAGTCACGCTAATAGATGGTTTAAGCTATCGCAAACAAAAGTGTCACTTTCTCTCATTTCGGCAGGATATCCGAACTTCCTCACCGCGTGATTGGTCCGTCTGCGGATGATTTGCGGGGATATACACGTGTATGGAGCGCGTTAGCGATTTCCTGCCGCGGGCCCGGTGGCAAAACGGTAACAAATGCGTACACGACTCGCAACTTGTTTCGTCGTGCTACCGTTCTGTCGGGACTGGAATCTCAGTTAATCCCCCTCGATGGGTAAATGACTTGTATCTATGACAAACAGTGTAGCAATAATTAAAAGGTTCTGCTGCGCTGGAATGTTCATCGGCAGAGGGGCAGCAGTGGCAAGTGAAGTTTGTTAATGTCACTACGTCAGTGGAAGTGTACTTTCATCATGAATCCTTACGGAAACTATCAGGCACTAATGTTCTATACATTTAATCTAGCCCCTGATGACGGCAAATGTAAGATGATCCCATCGAAACAAAATCAATTTCAACGAGCGTTTTGATATTTTCTGTCTGCTGGAGTGTGGTATTATTACAGCTACATGTACTTCTAGGACTGGTTCACACTGCATGACAAGTGGCAGTTTCACGAAACATAATCCTATAATACTTGAAATAATCTTTCCAATAAAACTTGGCATACCACATTCCATTTTTGCTCAGAGATGATCCAGCTATTTGATCAAAGTTAAAAGATTGTGTCATATTTACACACCCTGAAATAAACTTACATCATGTATCAACCAAATAAGCTAATAATATCTTTTATAAATCTTCACCGCTAACAAAAGCCTTGAGGCTAAGAAGTCAGGTTTTGCGAAAATAAGAGCTAATAAAATTCAAACAGAATTCACAAAAGTAAGATTGCTCACTGAATTTGAATTTCATACAGCTGTTAAAGTAGTCTGACTACCAGCAGTGATTTGTGTATCATCTAGTGAAAACTGAATACCTGCTGATCAAAGTTTAGGGTCAGAAACTCATACTAGTGCAGTTGGATGATTGTCAAGCAATCTTTGCTACAGTAGGACTCTACCAAATTCAAAATCAGTGGGTGAAACCTGAGTAACAGCCCAATTTCAAATGATTTGTTTATATTTCAAAAACTTTACAACATATGAATCCCAAATTTTGAACGCAGTATTTTTTTTTCTTTACCTGGATATCTCAGAAAAAAAGAAAAAAAAAACAGTTTGGAGTGCAAATACACAGTCATTGGTTGCTGCATGAATTTTTTGATTACCTATACAGTGGAATTATTTACATGTCTGTCATCATTTCTGATTGTTTTGATATTTCATTGCAAGTCTGCAGAGTGATTGTGCACTTTAAAAAACCTACAAATCCTGAATAGTTTTGGATGATGGTGGTCAGTCAGCAGTCAGTTAACCCACTGGATACAGCTTGTATGCAGTCTGCAGTAAGTTCAGCTAAGCTGTGCTTCATCTATTCCTGGCTCTTCCCCATATTGTTATCTTGGCATGGAACAATCCTCATGGCCTCAGAATGAAACATTCCCACAAACTGAAAATACTTCTTGTCTATTTCTGTCACAAACTCTTACTCACCACATTTGAAGGGGAAACGTCTCCCTGGCCAGCGAAAACTGTCGGGGCTCTAATTAGACACGACAGCTTCCATAAAGGTTGTCTGTGATGTTACGCAATGTTACGAAGCTCAGCTGGGCTCCCTCTGACTGATGCTGAATACACAAAAAATCTTTTTCTCGGGAGTAGGTCAATATACCGGTTATCCACCTTCGTGGCACACGGACGACTTGCGCTCCACACACGTAGGTTGTCGCGGATCCCTGCGCTCACAGGCACGTGGGCCACCTGGCCGGGTTTTCGACTAGACGACTAGGTGTAACATGTCAAGGCAATGGTCCCTCGAGGAAATGTAGAGGGGGGATGGGTGATCACGCAGCGGTTCGCTTCCCCGGAGGTTTCCCTAGACGGACACGTGATCGCTCTCCTCCCTTCCTGAATATGTCAATCTTTTGTTAGCTCCTTTCCGACAAGTTCTGTCTCTCTTTTTTTTTACTTTTATTATGAGTTCTCTCTTTGTGAGTTCATAATTTATGAAGTAGGCTGCCCTGGGCCTCGATCACCAGCTGGTCGGTGCAGCTGCGATGTTTCAACACCACCGGATCGGGGTCGTATCGTCGGATTGGCAGATCAGTCTCTGTCTGTGCTCAGGGCTTTGCAATCTGCAACAACAAAATATGAAACATGATCAACATAATTATAAACATGTCTACAAACTATATAAATATATTGTCTGATAGGTGTCATTTACAAAATAACCTCAAAAATAGGGGTTGAAGGGGAAATAAAATAACAAACATTAAATTTAATTAAAACACATGAAACCAAAACTGGCTACTACTAATCTACCAGCATATAGCACAGGTTTGTAAGGCAATCGGGCACTGCACATACATGTACAACATATGAACTGTTTTAACCCTTTGGAGACTAAGTACGAGTTAACTCGTGTTAGAGTCTATGGAAAACGCGTGTTATAGCAAAATCAAATCGTCTCCAACGGGTTAAATATCTCTTATCAGGAGAAGCAATTAAAGCAAGTAGATTATCTCCTTTTTAATACTTGCTGGTGATGTGGTGCACTTATGTTTTGTTTGTTGCTCATGTTTTTTTTTTCGGAATAATACGCCCACACTAGGCCATGAACCAAGAATAGCTTCATATGACCTAATTAATTTCACCGTCAATACCAATGATTTACTGCATTAATGAGCTACAAAGTTTATTCTAGGTTGAATTAATGGTGTCATGAATTATGTCCCATTATTCGCCATGTAACAAACAACAGTTTCCAATGATCAAAATAATTACAGGCAAAATGTTAATTATCTAGAAAATATATTTATATTGCTTTCAGGTACTAATCTTGGACACTTGTTAGAGGGAAATAGTATGGACGTAAGGAAATGATTTTTCAGTCATAACGTGAGTTGAAGTAATTCATGAATAGAGTCATTTTTTTATGCTGTGAAGATTTTCTGTAAAATGTTATCTTCTGTCATGAAAAAGAAGTAACAAAAAAGAAGAAAAACATCCAATTAACAGGCTAACAGACTTCACATGAAAAATCTCCGTCCTATGCTACGAAAGGCAAACATCACATCGGAGGTGCAACTAAAGATACTTTACGAATGACAGTTGATCAAAATAAATACCGCCTTTCTAATCTGTAACAGAGTATGTACAGAAATATAATGCACCACCCCCCCCCCCATAAGATGGTGTATTTCTAAACAGTCCAGCCCCATCAATCACCAAAACATTCTATTTCATACCAGAGCGTGAGAGCGGCATGATGTCATTTGCGTAAATACGCTGTCAAAAGTTACTGATGGGTACATGTAATTTAAACAGTCACCATCAGATATGGCGCATGAATGAGAGAAACCAAGGTCATTTCAGCGCACAAAACATTAATTTCTGTAATTGGAGAATTCCGCGTGACAGACAACACACGTCAGATGTCCGGCAAAAGGGCCCTAGAATGTGTTCTCAGCAAAAGGGTCTTAACAGTAAATTTTCTGTAATAGAAGAAATATGGCCTTATTTGATTTTTGCAGTGACAGACTGACAAAAGGATCTAAAAATATCACACTGTTTTGATTTCATGCGAAAAGAGCCAATGGTTTTCAAGTTGGAGATAATTAAAGGTTATGGGCCTTCTGCCGGGAATATTTGCAAGGGCCTTCTGCAGGACAACCGATGAGTTATATATGACTGGCATGCAAGTTTTATTTTCAGAACTGTCCCCAGAAAGCCAGAGATTTTTCCACGAAAGTTTAATAAGTGTTTCTACTGAAAAATAGCAGGGTGCTCAGATTCTTAATTACAGGCAGACATGCCATGTTCAGTTCAAGGTTTCAAGCAAATTTGCTTCAACTGTTGCGGTTACAACTTTTATACGTCATGGTGAGCTCTAGGCTCTAGCATATTCATGTGTCCCCTGCATGTGTTGTAAACATTCTTGGCTTAGTGTGTGTTGGAGTGCTGGGTCGTTCACACCAGTGTCATTGGCCTTGGCTATAAAGCTGATAAGACCCTCATTTACAAGTTCATGTGAGGTCAAGGGGGAGTGTTAACACTCACAGGCAGACATACATGTACCATGTTAGTTCCAAGCATGGAGCTAGTAAGCTGTATGGTTCAAGATTTCAGACAAATTTGCTTCAACCCTTGCGGTTACAACTTTTATACGTCATGGAGTGCTCTAGGCCCTAGCACATTCATGTATCCCCTGCATGTGTTGTAAACTTTCTTGGCCTAGTCCATGTACACTGTATGTATGAGTTTGGGGTTGTTCACACCAGTGTCATTGGCCTTGGCTAAGCTGATAAGACCCTCATTCACAAGTTCACCTGAGGTCAAGGGGGAGTGTTTACACTCTTACAAAAACCACATGTGGGCCAGGATTGACGCACCTAGAACTGCATCGCTCATGGAATCCCTACTAAAGTGCAAGAAAGGGCATTACAGGGTAATTTTTTCCCACTTAAAAAGCCAAGTATGATATTGGTTGACCCGGCAACTTTTTCGTCAATCATTCACAGAGTATTCTATTGTTACCCAAGACATCAGAAAACAACATCAAACACACTGAAAATCGTTTAAAGTGACATATTGTGATGTTAAACCAAGGAGGTACAAATAACCTCCTTGGTTAAACGTATTGGAGAACATGATGTAGTGGTATGTACATTACCTACGTCCCCCCCCCCCACCATTTTACATTTTGAGTAATTTCTCAAAAATGGGAGAGTATCAGAGCGAGCAATTTTAAGGGTATTTGTAGCTCATAGGTCTATTCAAAAACATAATTTGCAATTTTGCAAAGAATTTCATTTTCTACTATTTACCAAAACTACACTTGGGCTACATGTACATATCCAATATCTTTCAAGATATGATTTAAGACACGTGTAGAGAAAACACATACTCCTACACTGGAGCATTTTTTTTTTCTATACAACTTGTTTACTATTTACTTTCATCTTGTTTTGTTGATAACCACTAAAGATTTTCATTTCAATCACTTCCAGATGTGTGCGCGACCAGATCAGATTGCGAACCTATCTTTCCTCTCCTAAAATTCTTGACGTCAATGATGACTTTTTTGCTCCCGAAGATCCCTTCTCCTGGTCCGTGTTAAGCGCCGATGCCGAACACCGTGAAGCTTCTCATCTATAATTAGCGCGCCTGTCCGGTGTTCGTAATTCGAGACACGATTTGAAAACAGTTATGGAAGGCTTGAATGTATTTGTGAAAGACCTCTCCGAGTTTATTTTTGGAAACATGAGAGGGCAGGATTTCCTCGCGACCGTTCTCCTCTCACTATCAAGTACACTGTTTGTCTTGATCCTCTCCAACATCCTACGGGATAGCTTTCTTACTCTATTCAGCATCATCCCCAAATTCTTAGGATAAAATACTTCAGTAAATTGACATAAAATTGTACAATTAACACTTATTCTCTGTATATTTAATTTTCTTAACTTGCAAGTACGAAGAAGCAACAGTAATAATTGTAGATACATGCAGCAAAATCAGTAGCAGAAGAGGTAGATGTAGAAGTAATAGTAGCACTAGTAGTAGAGGTACAAGTAACTAACAGTAGTACATTAGTAGTATTAGTAGTAGTGGTAGTAGTAGTAGTGGTAGTAGTAGTAGTGGTAGTAGTAGTAGTAGTAATAGAAGTAGTAGTAACAGTAGTAGTAGTAGTAGTAGTAGTAGTAGTAGTAGTAGTAGTAGTAGTAGTAGTAGTAATAATAGTAGAAGTAGTAGTAGTAGTATAGTAGTAGAAGTAGTAGTACTAGCAGCAGAAGTAGTAGTAGTAGTAGTAGAAGTAGTACACATAGTAGTAGTAGAAGTAGAAGTTGAAGTAGAAGCAGCAGAAGCAGCAGCAGTTGTTTCAAAATCTCATTTCAAGTTTTTTAATTATATTCCCAAAGTTAAACATATAGGCCTACACTTAAGCATACATTATACTCTACGTGAATTCGAAGTTTAGAAAAATAAACTTTCTGGACCATATTCATCAAAGTACATATGCCCTGACATCCCCGTAAAAAAATGTACCACTGGACTTTTGGAAGCAAACTGTGTATTACCCAGACACATTGTTTCCAATGAGAGAAGCACATAGATGTGGTTTGAAATTTATTTGAAATGTTGGTTCTATTTATCTCTTATTTTTTCTAGGGAGATGGGACAAGCATACTGCACAAATCTATTAAGTAGTTTCCTACACGTAATGTACTTCGCACATTGTCTCTATACACTGTACATACGGATATTTCTCATTACACAATGCACATCCAAAGTTAGCACCAATCACTGCCAAATGGCCTTACATTCATAAACTGTTATTCACATCCTGCAACAAACATTTTTAACTCCTCCAAGAATGCGAGTGTGCGGGGAATACAGAACGGGTCGGGCAGAGGGGGGAGAAACATGCGCGGGCGTCTCATCGTCTCGCATCAAAAATTAAAGAAGTCCTAAATTTGAACAAAAAGTGTGGTGTCGTGGGAGTACTAAGGAAGAGCTGTCATCCACCAGGGGAACATCAATGTGAAGGATGCGGGATATAAATAAGGAGAGGTGAATGGGTGACTCAGGCAGCTAATATTTCAAATTTTCATACTCGCTGAGGATGGAACATTGAGGACGGTATGATTATATACAGGGGGGGAAA
>JZLH01S0206627.1:130044-164877 GCA_001188425.1 Eucidaris tribuloides
TATCTGACATATCTGACAGTGTTTGAATGGAAAAATAAACACCCTAGAACACAAAAGTTTTGATAGTTATGCTGTCAATAGTACAATATGTGTCTACACAAATTTACACATTAATTTTATATCCGCCGATAGGAAATTCTGCGACACAGCAGTCTATGGAGAAAAGCTGGAATGGTCTCTCAATGATTTCCACTTTTTTTTTAAGCACTTAATGATTGTTTTACACTGCAATTTTTTCAGGGCTTCATTTTTAGACCATATCAAAGACACTAGTAGCATGGGGAATCATGTACATGTAGCTTAGATTTTTTAAACTGGAAACATTGTTATACAATGGCTTTAAAGCCCAGGTATACTTTTGGTCAATCACACAGATTTGTCAGCAATCTTTCACAAAGTATGGTACGTATTTTCACACCAGACATTGAAAAACATCAAAACTACTGTTTATAATGACATGTTGTGATTTTTATAAGCCTCAAGAAACAGACATTACTATGCACACTTTCTATGGTAAAATATCCCCCCCCCCCCAAGGTAATTTAATTTTTACCAATTTCTCAACATAATGGAAGCATTTTAGAGCATGTGATTTGCATGGCACATACATACGTATCTGATATCTATCTGAAAACAGAAAAATAAAATATATATGTAGCAAACAATTTCATTTTTAACCATCAACATTACAAAATTCTACACCGTCTTTAACTTCTCTCAAGGTGAATAACCGCAACAGATTTGACTTTATTTTGGTCTTTTACCTGCCATGACCATATATGACCCTTATAGATCTCTTCCTAGTACAAACATGTACATACAGCAGAAGCACATATGTACGTATTTAAAGCGCTTCAGGCTCCTAACAAACGGATCCACAAATAGAAATCTGGATGGCATGGAGAGAGATACAAGCAGAGCAACAGAGTAGATGGAGGGATAGATTTCTATCAGGCCTGTCTCTAATTTGGTCCTCGGTAGGCCCGCTCTGTTGAAGGGCATGGAGAAGACGACACATGGGCTGGCTGACTGGCCCTCCTCCCGTTTTCAACGATGCATGGAATTCAAGAATCATTTGTTCATTGAAATATGTGAGGCAAAAATGAGACAGGCAGGAAATGAAGGAAATTAGATGTATATTTTGTTCTTGCAATAATGTTATCATATCACAGCAGCTCACATATATACACAAAAGCACACATGTTTTTCCTGTTGTTTTTGGCTTGTTGTTGTTTTATCTATTATTTACTTAATTTTTATTTTTATCTATTTGTTCATTCATTCATTTATTCAAAATTTCAAATCCTATTTTTCTATCATTCCTTCACTCACTCATTCATTCATGCATTCATTCATTCATCTATTCATTCATTCATTCATTCATTCATTCATTCATTCATTCATTCATTCATTCATTCATTCATTCATCTACTCATTTCTTCATTTATTTTACAATGTCTACCTCCAGTTGCAATGGCTGCCCAGAATATTTCAACTGCTAATAATTTTAGTCCCACACAATTTTAAGTGCTATGGAATTTGACTTGTCCAGACTAAATATTCAAACAGATACGCCTACATGTACATGTTTGTCTATGTTAAGGCCCCTACATTTAAACAATTTTTCAACTTTTAAAATGCACTAGACACTTACATACATGTATCAGTATAGCAATTTACCAACATTTCGTAAAATCAATAAAAAGAACCTTTCATGTACAGTTGACCTCAACCAAAGAGCTATTAGCTCTTTGCCTCAACTAACAAAGTACAGGTAGTACTGTGATAGTGCTTCTTATTGTTCAGTAAGCCTATAACTTCCACATCTAGTGATTCATTTTGAAAGATCAAGTTAAGATTACTTGAGTACTTCGTAACTTACAAGGGTGGAATGTATTGTAAATGACAAAGGCAACCCCACCATGTTTTTACTCTCCGTCCTTAGCCAAATAGCATTTGTCACTGATTTATGCACACTTCGGCATGTGGTTATGAGTCACAAATTTTGAAAGTGTTTTCGTTTCTTGCACGTCATGAGTTGAGTGATTCCGAAGCCCCGTGGTCGCTTCAGCCCCACTACAGGTGTGTACAAGTTTCTTGCACAGGTATTTCCTGAAAATGGTTGAATCACTGAATATATTTTTACCAATGCAATAAAGATTTATTTGATCAAATATAAAAGGAGTAAAGGAGGTTATTTGGTCAATATAACAATCGCAATTCACTGAACCAGATGGGACTGGGATTACATCAATATGTGCATCTGTTCGATATAATAAAACAATTGTATCTACATCATTACTGTACAGTAGTGTTGCACGACTAAGTCGCGAAAAGTCGTAGTCGCGACTGCCTACATGGAGTCGCGACTCCGACTATCGGAACGCAATAGTCAACTTTTTATCACATGTTAATTTGTATTAAAACTGAGACAAACGACGTAAAAATTGAACAGAACTACCAATCATTGTGTCATGGCAAATGATGGCATTGTGTATGTGTTACGGCTGCTTGATCTTTTGACTCTTTATTCTTTTCCTTTACGTTTTTCATTGTGAATCGGCCATAATCTATCATCAAACAGAACTGCCAAAATGTACTTGGATCAGCCTATAATCGTGCAATGCTATCATACATGTGTTGCCGTATACGTTGACTCCAACTGCGACACCCATGCACCCCACACCACCAATCTTGAACACACTAAGACGTTGAACACCGATAGTCGACTAATAGTCGGAGTCGCGACTATTGGTGGGCGACTAGTCGACTGTCTGAAATGCTGAAGTCGTGCAACACTACTGTACAGTGTATGCTGTATTGCTGTTATATTTTCTTGTCTGCGCTGAATTTTGGAATGTAGGCCCTACAAGTAATAGCATACTTAGTGTTTTGTGGAACAGTGGTGTAAAGACATAATTTGACAAATATTGGACACATCAAACTTTGGTGATCTAACATTGTCTCAAGAGGGCGACATTTGGTGAATGATAGTTTGCTATGGCAAAGCAAGGGTCAGGGTAGTCTCGATTCCAGACCCTTCCACTTTTTCTCCGTCCAAGTAGCAGTGCGGGTGCAAAGCACCTGCACGAACTCAATCTCAGGAAACTAGTCTTAGCTCAAGACAGTTAACTAATGATAGTTGGCCTAATTTCTCTAGGAAATAGGACAGGTTCTTGCATCTGGAAGCCAGACTAGGGTCAGAGGTGGGGCTAGCAATTGTTGGCAAAGCAATTATCACCAACCATTGGGCAAGAAAGTGTTATAGAATACATTATTCAACCCAAATCCTAGCCTTAATATCTCATGACAGAAAGTTTAGTATTTTCACAGAGGAGTCTGAAAAGATATCAAACCTACTGAAAATGTTTGTAATGACATACTGTGATTTGTTTTTATTTATCAGGAAATAGATACATGTATAACTACATACATTACCTATGATAAAAAGTCAAGGGCCCTGACTTTTTTCATTTACCATCAATTTCTGAAATATCAAGAAGGTCATGGGTATGTAATATTCAGGGCATCCAAAAGACATGGTGCAATGAAATTTAATTTTTCACGATTTACTTAAACTATGCAATACCTCTGAACTTGTAGATTTGAGTACCCA
The DNA here is from genome assembly GCA_001188425.1 of Eucidaris tribuloides. Classification (NCBI taxonomy): domain Eukaryota; kingdom Metazoa; phylum Echinodermata; class Echinoidea; order Cidaroida; family Cidaridae; genus Eucidaris; species Eucidaris tribuloides. The sequence goes on from JZLH01S0206627.1 coordinate 133,661, forward strand.
CCACCAGGCACCACCATCAACCACATATCTTACCCACCAACCTACATGTACTGCAACATGCTGCAAAATGCTGCAACACAATACTGCACCTTTAATTAGCCATTTCATATCAACATTTCACTCAACCCCCTCCCCCATCTCCCACTTTCAAAGAAAATAGACATTGAAACTGACCCTGAAGCAACAAAAACACAAGGCTGATTCAGCCTGAATGAAATGGACCAAGGGGGTTGTAGAGTTCACCACACACTTACTCACTACAGATTCCAGGAATACCATGCTTTAGCTGTGGGATCAAGGATTTGGTGTAGAGTTCACTGCAGTCATAACCTCTTCTCATGTCTGGAAAGAAAGCCACCAATACAAGTCATGGTGTGCAATGAGGAAAGCAATACTAATGAATAAGTTTTTAGAGAGATGACCCTGAACATAAACTGGACTGAAATACTACTACCAGATGTCTTGTCACTGCAGGGTTACATCTTGTGCTGATTACTGTTATCCTCATATTTCTATTAAGAAATGTCTAGAAAAAACTGCTAAGTACAAGTACGAAAACTTCAATATTCCTTCACACCCTCCGATCTTATGTGGTTGTTCAACAAGCAGAGTACTAAAATACCCCGGGGGGGGGGGGGGAGGGGGGGGGGCGGGGGGGGGGGGGGGGGGGCCCAAGTCAATTATATAATGCATGTACACATGCGTGACCAATTATTTCACAGACACCCCCCAAACAAGTTTTTCTTCGTGTGTCAAAATAATACCCCCTAAACACAGTTTTCGGCAGGCTTCATTAACAACATTTGGTCCCCTAAACAAGTTGTCGCCAGAATATGACCCCTAAACAAGTTTTGTCTACTTGCTAACAATAAGCTTAAATAGACAAAAGCTTGGGGGAAAAACATACCCTAAACATGTTTGGCCAGTTTTAAAAAAAAAAGCTTTGAAGAAAGAAACATACCCTAAATACGTTTGACCAGTCTTTCAAAACCATCCTTTTTTTTGGAAAATCTGTGTTTTTGATACCCTTAACGAGTGCACGCGCGGCCCGCGGCTAAAACTGAAAAAACACCCCTTTAAACGCGTTTTTTTTGGTCACGCATGTGTACAGCAATAAATTTGACTGGCCCCCCCGGGAAAATATCATTTGATTTTCTATATATGAGATACTGCATGAGGAAAAATAAAAAAATCAACCAAAATCTCATCTTTTAATTATAGCGAAATGGCTGAAATACAATATCCCATTGCAAATTAGGATGTCCAAAATATATAAAATCTCATATCCATGCAATTCTCTTTTATTTCAATATTCTATTTTCCGTTTGCCAATTACGGGTGCAATTGGAACAGACCAACAGTGAAAAAAGTATGCACACATCAAAGTTTAACTTTTTTTTAAATTTAACAACCACAATATCAAACAATGTCTTTTTAACTGAACTTTTAACCAACAACAGAAAACAGACGTACAGACCATGCAAAATAGACAGACTAGCACATGACAGCGTTACTCACTCCAGCAACCTTCAGAAAACACAATAATAAAACCTTTTTTCTATATTCTCTATCATTTTTTACGAGACATGCATGCAACACTCCCCCTGAAAACATGTTCAGCATTGCACAACAATTCCTCATCCAATTTGTCAGCATGCAACAAAGCCCACACACAAGTACAATGACTTGCATGTGACTGGAGTGACGATTCCGATTTAGCAACGGTGCCAAGTCACTTTGATTCAATTCAGAATCGAAAGCGCAAAATTATTTTGTACGAGTAATGCTGCATCACATCAAAGACACTGTGAAGATGGCACAATGGTGTTGGTGAATAGTGAAGGGGAAATACATGTCCATATTACATACAGTATATAGTGTAAAGACAAAAATGAAGAGATCATGTACAGTGTACTTGACTGATGGACAAAGAAAGTCTTAGAAAATTTATAGCAAACTACAAGAAAGGATAATAATATGAAACATATGGAAGTGAAATTAAAAAAACAAATAGAAGGGTGGGTTTGGCCATATTTTCGGTAATGCAAAATATTTTTAAATACATGTACATAATGCTTCCAGCTTTCAGCCATAAATTCCAATTTGTACTATTATTTTTCAACATATGGTAGTGATGGTACATGTACATATACAATACATTTCTGCATCTTGTACAGTACATGTACATTGTCTACACACAAGTCAAAGCACACGAGGTATGCAAAGTTCTGTACCTCCTATTTGGCTGAATAATTTTTGAAAAATGCTCACAATTATTTTCCCTTCAAATTTCTGTGTGCAATTCTACATGTAATGTAATTCACAGTATTTGCATGATTTGGAAAACTTGTCATTTTACAACCATTTTTTTTCAAAGAAGTCAATGTCTTATTAATACTTTGGACTTTTTGTGATGTACATGATCTGGGGTTGGGGAAATTTCGTCAAAGTCATCTTCTGGACTTTATCCCAAAGGATGTAAAGCTAAAAAGGTGCATATGTTTGTTGGGATCTTTAAACATTGTACCGGGGTACTATTAAATTGTTAAAATACATACAAGTAAAACTCCATCCCCACATTTACATTCGTTCCAACTAAAGAACTTCATTATCCATTCTTACGTTTGAGCTCACCACATTTATAGATTTGTTCCAGTGATACTCCGTCAAGTACCTGTCATTAATATGGACGTCAAGACACTTGACTCTAATTGAAGGGCTACTTCAGGTTTCTTTGAAGATGGAGTGATACTTGACTCAAGGACTCAAAGGTTTTGAAATATATCTTGGGGACTGGACAGCCAGAAAAACAGAATACTTAGGTCAGGAGCACACAGACATTTATTTACAAGACATCATTGACATGTACAAGGATGTAATTACAAATGTATGTTGGGGTAATGTGTGATGTGTACATGTCCGTTTAGTCAGTTCAGTTATTGTGTCGTAACTTTTTTTTCACGAATATACAGAGTGACAAATTGGCTCTTTCAAGAATAAACTGTACCAAAATAATATTCAAATTTTCAAAACTATTTACAATGATATGACATATGGGTCTTGTCACGAAACTCGCGTGCCAAAAATGTGACATTTGTTAAATAGAAAACATGGACAATGCCTGGATTGTTTGTTGCGGTGTTTCTATATTTAAAAGGTTGCATTTCAAAGAACCTGTCAGGGTACATGTTTTGGAAGGGAAAAAGAGTATCTTCAAGGCATGTCAAAAAATTGTGTCATATGTTCAATTGTCGAATGTGAAAAATTACCGACTCTACATGCGACACTGGTGTCCATGTAGAGTCGGTAAGTAGTATTGCCTGCTGCTTTCTATAATAGTCAAGTATATGTCTCTAAATGTTATCACAAAGTTTCTTAATAACCACCTTCTTCTGAATGAAAAGTTAAAAACATTGATTAAAATAAAACTAATTGCTCTTAAATTACAGGTTAATTCTCCATTTTGTGTTTATCAGAATACCGCCACTACAGGGTGGACACCACAGTTATGGTTTTGTGTTTATTTTTAGTTTTTTGCTTTTTTATCTTGTACCCCCTAAAATGTTATACGGAGGTAGCCCCTGTTTCTGAAATTCCTACCCCTCAGGAGGTATATGTTTTCTTCCAGGACATTTGAGTTTGTTTGCCAGGACCAGTGTTCATTGCTCAAAAATACCGCCACTACACGGACACAATTAATTCTTCCTTACATTTTTCTTTTCGCTGTGAGAAAAAATGTTGGAATGATTTAGTGGGCAATTTTTTGTCTGTCGAAAGTTCCTAAACTCAGAGCCCTTTGATAAATTTAGACTAAAGGGATCAAATTTTATGGTTCTTCCTGTCTAAATGAGTTACTTTTACCGACACATACATTGAATTTTTAGGGCGGCCCACGAGTGTAGTGGCGGCGTATCCAAGTTTTTTCATGAGGCCCATTTCAAAGGATTTTTTTTAGCCCCCAAAAAAAAAGTAATTTTATGATTAAGAAGGTACTATTGGTTTCTGGAATAATGAGCTTGCGTAACATTTTATTACCTTTTTTAATATCTTGAATGTATTCTGACTTTCAAATGATATTTCATAGTCTTTAGCTTTTCTGTCACACTTGGTGAGCTAAAAATAGGGGTGGACACCCACAATTAAGTTTACAGTTAAAAAAATAAGTTCAGAGGGTACCCATGCCGTTGATTGTTGTTTGATAGTGAATATGGGTTCTGTCAAACATAATACCTGTTGATGTTATCAATTTGGGCAAAATATTAGAAATGCCATTGTTCTATGTGGGGAATGCCTAATTTTTTGAAAAAGGATCCCAACTTCGTGGACTAAACCCATATATACTAAAATGTGAGTTGTTCTAAAGTGTGTATGTTTCTGTATCTACTCTAATACTGTACATGTATGCCTGCAGTATGTGTACAGCCAGGAGCTTCATGATACTCTAAACTGTTAACTGCCAAAATTGTATATCAGCTACAGCACTTCTGAATGCATGGAAGACAATTTATTTGGTCTTATTCAGTTGTTTTATAGAATATAGTGAATTGATGATGGTGACTATGATGACATGGATGATGTGGGGGACAATGAGCAGGATGAGGAGGAGAAGGAGGAATTTTAAGGAGGAGGAGGAGGAGGATGGTGATGATGATGGTGATGATGGTGACGAGGAGGAAGAAGAGGAGGAGGAGGAAGAGGAGGAGGAGAAATTTTAAGGAGGAGGAGGATAGTGATGAGGATGGTGATGATGATGATGATGATGATGATGATGAGTGAGGAGGAGGAGGAGGAGGAGGAGGAGAAGGATGGTGAGGAGGAAGAGGAGGAGGAGATGGTGAGGAGGAAGAGGAAGAGGAGGAGTAGGAGAAGGAGGAGGAAGAGGAGGATAATGAGGAAGAGGACGATGGTGAGGAGGAGGAGGACAAGGATGGTGATGATGAGGAGGAAGAGGAGGATAATGAGGAAGAGGACGATAGTGATGATGATGATGAGGAGGACGAGGATGGTGATGATGAGGAGGAAGAGGAGGATAATGAGGAAGAGGACGATGGTGATGAGGAGGAGGACAAGGAAGGTGATGATGAGGAGGAAGAGGAGGATAATGAGGAAGAGGACGATAGTGATGATGAGGAGGAGGAGGACGAGGATGGTGATGACGAGGAGGAGGAAGAGGAGGATAATGAGGAAGAGGACGATGGTGATGAGGAGGAGGACAAGGAAGGTGATGATGAGGAGGAAGAGGAGGATAATGAGGAAGAGGACGATAGTGATGATGAGGAGGAGGAGGACGAGGATGGTGATGACGAGGAGGAGGTAGAGGAGGATAATGAGGAAGAGGACGATAGTAATGAGGAGGAGGTGGAGGACAAGGATGGTGATGAGGAGGAGGAAGAGGAGGATAATGATGAGGAAGAGGACGATAGTAATGAGGAGGAGGTGGAGGACAAGGATGGTGATGAGGAGGAGGAAGAGGAGGATAATGATGGAGAGGAGGAGGATGTTGATAAATGATGAGCAGGAGCAAGAGGAGAAGGATGATGAGCAGGAGGAAGAGACTGGAGAGGAGGAGGAGGATGTTGATAAATGATGAGGAGGAGGAGAATGGTGAGAATGATGATGAGGATGATGATGTTCTGTTCATGACAATAATGATGATATTGATATTCAGAGAGTAGAAGAGTATACAAGCTGTGGACAAACACACTGTATATTTCAACACAACCTCTCACAAAATACAAATTCGAAAGGAAAATCCTTCCATTCTTCCTCCACTTTCAAGAAAAAATATAGTCCAGATAGTCATGATTTCAGTGAAGTTGTCATCAGCAGCAGTATCAGTTTATCGGGTGAAAATTCAGCTCTCAAACTGTGCAGTGTCAGTTCTAATACACCTGTCTTCTCAAGTATGATACATCATGTCTTTTTCCAGCCATTTGCCCAATAATCACAGATCCGTGTTTGCGGATTTATCTACAATTCATCATATTTGTGCAGGTACAAGAGTTTGTCACCTGCCTCAGTGTAGTTAATGCTGGCATAAAATCAATTTCTGTTGATCTGATGAGCTGGACCACATATAAAAGTTTCTCTTTTTTTGTTTCCTCATGAATAAATACAGTGTATTCTGTTACCGTAGCAACCCCGGATATATACACATGTAATGTACTGTGAAATACATATCCGACACTGACAAATTGATTGATGTTTAAACATTTGTGTTCGTATTTCTATGCTTGTGTAATTTCAATAGCATGCTTGTACAATTTGAAGCAGACATGATGGATAAATCATCAATGAAATGGAATGACGTAAAAAAAGGTACTTGAAATTTAACTCTCCACGCTGTCATGATAATGGCCAGATTTTTTTTTTGGGGGGGGGAGGCAGAAGTAATGCCAATATACAGTACACACTTTGAAATAAAATGAATTTGGTTTGCATGAATTATTTAACATCTGTATTTTTAGCATTCAGACAATAAACGTGTAGTAGAAGAAGTAATACATATTCTTCAATCCAGTTTTGTCTCCAGTTACTACATGTCATGTAGGGTGGCCGGATTCACCTCACTCTCACAGCAATTGCCCTTACCCCCTCCCTCCACTTCATCCTATTTGGTGCATCCTCCTCCTTCAACCCAACCATCCTACTCTGTTCAGAATTTTTCAACAAGGGAATGGATGATTGTCAATTTCTAACCAACAATCTTATGCATTTAAATAAAATGACCCTTTTTTCTTAAATGACTGTTTTTTATTATTACTTCACTATCAGTGTAGTACCTGCCTCTTTCCATTTAATCAACATTCTGGAAGTCAAGCAACAACATGGCACCATAATGGGGGTTTTCTAACAGTGGTAGTTAAAGAGAATACACAGTACTGGTTGATTACATGTACTTGCAGAACAACAACATTTTAATATCAACTGCTTTCAAACCTTCTGTGAACAGATGGTATTCTAAAAATGTCACTATAGTACAGGAGAGGGTAATTGAAAACAACAGAACACTTCGTTTTGGACATATCTGTTACATAAATCCCCACTGCTGACAAAGTACTAACACAGAAATCTATATGTGGGACCATGTTAATTGTTGCTATACACACTGCAGCAACGGAGCCTACTCCGTCGGGTACTCAAACTGCCAATTCCTCAACTTTTTATTGCATATGAAGTGAATTAATCCCACATTATAATGTAAATGTAATTTACTCTTAGCTGGAAAATATGGAAATGTGAAATTTTGATGAAAGATTTTCCTTCATCAACCAGTACTGTGTATTCTCTTTAACACAGAGGAAATCTCAAATCAGTTCTGGATGCTTGTACATCATACAGGTACCAGCAGGAAAAATAACATTACCAGGCACTCCCAAGAAAATTGAAATTTGAACACACAAGAAACTGTGATAATACCATCAATACCTGTAGTAATAAACTGTTTACCTCCAGCGACTCACATACCTTACCTGTATGTTGGTGGGTGTCCTACATGTTGATGTTTGTGTGCTGCTGTTTGTAAGAACCTTTATTCAAACTGCTTTGTGACTTGAAATTGCTGCAAGGTACAAACAGGGAGGTATTAAGTCCCACCTTCCCTGGTACAAACAAATCTACAACAGAGTGAATCTAGCTGGAATGCAAAGTATGCAGGCTTTTACATGAAATGTACTTACTGTTAAATCCTTGTCATATCAGGGAGACTGTTTGGAATGCTCTTCACTTGATATCAGTCAACAATTCCAATGTTATTCCAGCGATAGTCGTATCAGATACTGCGACTCGCTCTCTATAATAACACAAGAAGAGTATAGAGAAATAACAATTATGACAAAAACGATCCAAAAAAGTTTGAGTGCAATCAACTCGAACTTCTACTAGTATCATAAAGTATACTTTATTTATTCTTTTTTTTTCTGTTCAGCCACTAAATTTAATATATGCTGCAAATGCTTCATATTATTCGTGTCTTGCTATTCATTCAATCTTAGGATTAACTTCTTTTGCTTATGACGGATCTTTCGCACGAAAGGCTGACCACAATTGATGTCGGGTGACGCTGGTGTTTCGGGTGATTGGATGTATACAAAGATAGCGTAAAAGATACGACCACGACTTTGAACACGAAAAAAAAGAGTAAACCTGACTTTATTAAAGTCAGTTATCGCTTCAGGGGGGTCGCCTGCATGCAAATGTGGCTCGCCATCCACAACACAAAACAGCACAGAATGCTGACAATATGTGAAAGGGGTAAACAGTAAACTACAATAGTGTAACCTCATAGAAACAGAAATGAATGGTAGTTTACATGTATCTCTTATTACACGTAGAAGGCAAGTAAATGTACTCTCTAATACAGGAGTTGTGTAGAAAATAACTACTGTACACACGTAAGTTGTAAAAATGAAAGAAAAATGAATTTTTTACTGCGAACAAATGTGAAATGAAATGGAATGAAATTGATAAGCACAAACAAATTCAAATATATTGTAATGCAAACAACCAAACCATATCATACTGTAGTTTCCAGTACATACAAAGAGTGAGAATTGCTTTAACACAGGGCTCGACACTAGCACTTGCCCGCTTGCCCGGGGCAAGTAAAATATCATGTCGGGCAAGTAAAAACTCAAAATATTGAAATTTACTTGCCCGATTGGGCAAGTAAAATTTGATCATGAAATGAGCAAAATGTGTCCAAAATCTTATCAAACTAAAAAAATGTTTCTTACATTTTGTGTTCAGTTAACTTATACTGAATTTCATCATTATTTTGTTCATTGAACTTAATTTTATGACTCTTTTATTCCATAAATCACACCTTTCACAACCCCCAGAATGAAAGTAAACTCCCAATGCTATAAAAAGGCCTTACTGATTAAAATTAGTGAGAAATCATTTTTAATGCTTTTTATTGTTTTTTCGGGCAAGTAAATTTTTCATTCGGGCAAGTAAAAATCTGAAAATGATAATTTCTCTTGCCCGAAGGGCAAGTAGGAAAAAAAGTTAGTGTGGAGCCCTGTTTAACACGTAGTGCAGCTGCATGTTTGTAATCCGGTTCGTGTACATTATTCATCGTTGATTCCTTTTGATTCATTCTTCCATCCTATATTTATTCACTTTTTTGTTTGGATAGGCCTACTGCAAACAAAAAATGTAAAATCCTTAAAAGTCACTGTTTGACTATGCTGCAAAACAACAAACATACATTTGATGCATATTACATGATCTACAGAAGTTCATAAGTCCACAGCACAGATATCTTCAATGCTTCTTGTTCTGAGAAATTATACAAATCTACCAAAAGGGAAAAGGGACAACTTTTGACAAATTTATATGCATGCAATTGGAAACCAGCCAAGAAACAGACTTTGACAGATGATAAATTGCAGTACAATAAAACTCATCCCCTGTACAGGTATGGATTGCTTTTCTAGACAGCAAAAATACTCTTTCTTCCATCTACAGTTTACAAAAGAATAATACCTACTGACAGACACAAAAAGGAAGAAAAACACAGCAAATATGCCAATTGTGAATTGTGTTTGTTTTGTTTGATGTGACCAGCCATGAGAAAGACAAAACTACATGTGTAGGTCAAATATTTTTCATGTCATGGTCATGCAGTGTGGATACAGGTTGTAAAAGCCATTCATCATCAGATTCCTTAGTGATTCTTTTAGTCTACTTTGTTTTTGACCCCCCAAAATACAAAAACAATCTTCAAAACTCATCTATAAATAAATATTACATGATAACAAAACAGTGACTAGTATAGGGACCCACAATTTTCTCCCAAATATATCAAAATAAATACATTTTTTACCAGTCCAAACAAGTATAAAATAGCAATGGCAATATCTACCAAGTTTGATAGAAATCTGTTCAAAAGTAAATACTAGATTATGTTCATTCTTATTTGTGGACTAGCATACATATTCAATTCAGTATTTTGGAATTTTAAATGCATTTTGATTGGATATTTTGCCAAACATAAAGTGTTTCACTGTACAGTCTGTGTCATTTTAAGTTAAACTTTTTGCAAGTATTAAGAATTTGATCACTTGACAACAATTAGCAAAATATGCAAATTATCAATTCTTAAGTAGGGGCCTATTCATCAAGTCATCTGCATATTTTTATTTTTAGAATTCAACAGGTACATTTATGATATAGATATTTATCATGCTGTGTTTTGAAAGTTCAAGGTTGGTGAAATCTACCATGTGCAGAGATACAAGTTTGCGTGTCTCTGGAGGATAAAAATGCTGAATGAATGCCACCAAGCTTGTGAAGACACAACCCAAATTTCAGAAAAAGGTAACAAAATATAAGAAAAACAGAACACAGAGAAAATCTGAAGCAACGGACAGCCTTCGGTCCATTCCAGCGTGATTTCCTAAAACGACTGTCCAGCGAAGCGCAAAATGTCACATTAGCAAGCGGGGCATTCACGCAGACAAAAGATGCTCCTCGTTCGCTTCTAGAGTTACATGAGGCCCAGCGATCACATGACCACTGAACCGTGATATGTACACCTGAGTTATGCGCAGGAGGTCACCGTGACAACTCGGGGAGCACATCTTTAATCGACAACAGACTTAATGGTGCACTCCTGGGGGATAGGGGTAATAAGGACAAAAGGTGGTGGTATTTATAACTAGAATTCTTCTTGGGGGAGGGGAGAGGGAAGGGAGGGGAAGGGGAGGAGAAGGGGAGGGGAAAGGGAGGAGAGGGGAAGGGGAGGGGAGAAGGGAGGGGTGATGCTTCTGACTAGGGAGCAGGTCCATCTGTCCTATCAAGCTAATTATCAGCACTCACATGACATGTATCTTCATTTATCTACTCAAATATCATCAGTATCACCTTAAACAATCGAGGGATATGTGTCATCCTCCAGTGGTCAAAATTAACATGTGTCATTCACATCGTTCAGGATGATGCAATCATTGTGAGTTACAACCACCATCATCATCATTAGATCAATCATCACTATCTAAAAACAGGAATGTCAGTATCTGTCTTCAAAATCAGTCATCACAATTCCATGCACTACGGTAATTTCTTCATAAAAATATTCCAAAAACCAATATCATATCTGTACTTTTCCCTATGTACAGGTGACTCTGCCTAAAGTCAAATATCTTGGGACCACAGAAATCTGTTCAACTTAGGCAAAATTCGACTTAGAAGATGTAAATAAGACATGTTTTGCATATTCTGGTCTGAAATAATGCTTCGAGTTAAGCCTTAAGCGATTATTCGACTTCTGGAAGGTCGATTTATGCAGAGTCTACTGTATACATAAACTTCCTTCCTGCAGACTGAAGTATGGTATTGTAGTTTATATCGCCTTGCACATACATGAAGAGATATTATTTATCACAAGATTATTCTCACTTATCCTTTGCTTTTAAAAATCAAAACAAAGCAGACCAACAAAATTCTAGAAGGTAACTTTCACTGATTTCGCGCAGAAAAAAATCTCTCTTTATTCAGTATGACAAAGTCCCTTTAATGTTTTAACTGACAAACCCAGAGGCACCCGCTTCCGTTCCACTCATCTCGCATACAAGAGACACCGTCGATATCATGCCCTGTCGGTGCTCTCGACAACGGACTACGTACCTGTGGGACGGGGGCCTCTAAATTGGGGCAAGGGAAATGAACGAAAACGGGCTCTCCCCTAAATACAGGTACCCTGCTTGATTGATCGACTTATTTTTACGACAGGTCGTACGAGAAGAAATAAATAGATCTAAATCACTGACAACGAAATCCAATCGACTTAAGTAATGGATCATAAACTTTCATTTACGTCACTAAAATGTGGACAGCTATAAATATTAAAATACCACAGTCATGTATAATTTTATAACTGACATTACTGCAGAACTTGACCCAATTACTTCGGAGGGTTTTGTTTTTCTTTGTTTTGTCTTTTTTATCACCTAAACAACGTTTGAACTTTGAATGGAATCAATCCCCAGGATTAAATGCTGCAGTTTAATATTTTATGACAAAATGTTAGGAATAAGCTTGCGCATGTGGAGTGGAGTGACATGTCGGTAGACACAAGTCTGCAGCCGCAGTTTTCTACATGTACTGCGGGTCATCTTTTTAAGGTTCCATGGAACATGGAAAGTTGTAATAAAATATTAAAAGCCAAAAAACTGTATGATATTTATTAGTTACTGAAGAACCTTTTTAGTTATTTGCTTCATTTTTTGGTGGGTGTGTTTTGTTTTCTGTTGTTGTTTTTATTTAAACTAGACAATTCAGACTTGAACAACACAATTGGTACTCAGTTACCTTTAGTGGCCAGTTTGTTCCATATGATTATGGACAGCGATTTTCCGCCATAACGGACGACGGATGAAATTTTCAGAAACACCACTTGAAACAGAAAATTAGTTTTCAAATGTTAAATCACAGAATAGCTCTTTGTTCTGCAAATTTTCACATTTTGAAACAGAAAACCATGAAATTGATAATAGAAATTAGAAAATGTCAACAAAAAAATCAGAAATAGTGGCAAAACAACATAAGAAATATATGTATTAATTTCTATTAAATGGAATTGTCACTTTTAGATAAACAAAGTCTATGGCAACATAAAATTTCCATTTTTCAGGCAAGTTGAAACAGAGTTCCATATTATTTGAAATGGAAAGGCCCTTTTTTTTAACAGAAAATCACTGTCCTTGATGGATGACCATTTGGAAATAACTGAAGTTACTGAACACATTGATTAAATGAACATTATACAGTGTACAATGCACATCAATAACAATCTGTACAAATCACATGAACAATGTCAAAAATCTACATGAACTTGTACAGCACTGTGCACCAAACTTTGCAAACACTGGATTGAAAAGTCATGGCCACACAAAGAACACTCTTGATTTGGTTATCTTTATGACGGATCAAAGTGCTAACAAGATGACTTCAAAGATCTATAGAGTTCAAGGTTACACATCTGTCAGGTTTTCAGTTTTTCACACTTTGTAAAATGGATAGTAGCACTTGTTTTGGTTGTTTCAGATGACTAATAGAACAGCAATAACCCATTCGTATCTACACAGACGATCTACTCTGATGCAGCTACAAACTAGCAGCACAAAACCCACTCACATCGACCTGAAAACAGTGTTTCAAAAAGTCGCAAAATATCTGCATTGAATCCTGAAGACCATTTCACAGCAAAGTATCATATCTGTATCACCACAGAGGCAGCACCACTTTCAAAATACAGAAAATCAGGGGAGGTTTGCAGTGTAATTCATGAAACTTAAGTTTTTGACACCCCCTCCCCCCCCCCCCAATTTACTGTGCCGCTGCCCCTGTATCATCACAGTATGACCATTTCGAAAATCCCCACCCCACCCCAAAACAGAAGTACTTTAACAAGCGCAGGGATCAAATTAAAGGGATGCGTCGCTCGAAATCCATGTACGTTCAATACCATTCGCTTGCCCCTATTGCAAGGCCGTGCGTAACAACAATCATGGAGCTGCTAACAGAACTGCCGTTGAAGGTAGGGTCATGTGCATTTGCCTTTCTTTGGTTGAATGCGTGCTGGATAGGGAAATGTACACAATTTGTGCATGCTTGTTTTCCGAAAGTATACAGGCATTCCCGAATATATCCGAGCCAGGCCAGCTTGAAAATATCACGATATGCGACTTTTCCGTCCCTTTAACACAGACCAATTTTTTCCTCAAAAAGTGCTTAATTACTGATCCTCCTTCAGAAGCTTCATACTTTGAATGACACTGTCACCAGGACACACATTCCATTCCTCTTCAAAAAGTACACAAGTCCATTTTCTATAATTATCACGCTTTTGATGAAGCTGAGGGTCATGGTTCTGATTTTGACCTCTTTTTGTAACACCTGTCACACTGTTTTGGTCTCTGTGTCATAATATATCTAGCCAAATGCATCAGTAATCATGTGCATCACACACTACAACCTGCTCTTCTCCGCTTTTCAAGAGTCAATTATAGCTGTCAAAAAAGGTGAAGAGGCCCTACAACTGCAACAATTGAACTTGAATTTTTGCCCTCCTCTTCTGAAAAGACGAATGTTTGTAAACAAGTTATTACACAAAAGTGAATATTGGACCACAAAATAACAAACAGGGCATGAAATTAACATAACAGGTACAAACCTTTAGGATTAACATCACCAGAAGCCTTAGGTCAGCTCAACAGGTGTCTGCATAAAGAGAACAAAACGAAAAAAAATGTAAACACTACTGAATTTGAATTGAAAACATATTCTTCGTATGAAAATTTGTAACATGTGCTCATACTCCAAGTGTACATGTATGTAGGTTGTGGGGAAGGGTTACCCAGTATCCAAACACAGAATTTCTGCTAGCAAAAAAAAAATAATGAAGACATTTGAAACATGTATGTATAAAATTTGTTCCAGAATTTTTATTAGATATTTCACTGCTGTCAATGAAATATGAAACTAAGATCTTTATTTTTTATATTTTTTATATTTAACATATTTTAAATTTATTCATTCATTTGTGAATTTACATTTATATTTATTCATTTACATGTATCTATTTTTTAATTGCATATCATTTACTTTGTCTTAGGTGTACAGTAATTATTTATCATTCATTCATATGTTTATTTCTTTAAGCATTCATTTATTTATTTGTTTTTATTATCTCCAGGTTAATTTTTTATCAAATAAATATATTTATTTATTTATTTATTTATTTATTATTTACTTATTTATTTATTTATTTCTTTATTTATTTATTTATTTATTTATTCATTCATTCACTCATTTATACACATACATCCATTCATTCATTCATTCATTCATTCATTCATTTATTCATATACATCCACTTATTCATTCATTCATTCATTGGCTTGCAGCAATTTGGTTCAGAACTTCAGAGGCAAATTTAGCTTGAAACCTACCCTCCACTGAAAATGTTCCACCACCGACTAGAAGGACCTTTTTTCTGACTACCATTTCAAAAGCTTCAATTGATATAATGTGCATAATCCTTGATCGACAGGAAATCAATTTCAAATTGTATACAGTGTACTTGATACAATGCATAGAATTTAATTACATTTTCACCTTGAAAATACAATATGTGCCACGAAACTAATGAATAAAATAACGATTAGAGTTTAAAAGCAGTTTGCTGCACACCTATTCTATAAGATATTTTTAATGCAATTGAAAGACACAATTTATATTTTCTGAAGTTATACTGTATTTTACTTGGAATTTGGAGGCCAGAGAAGTTTGGACTGGGGTAAATGTTTACAACTGATAATGTAATCTTGAAGTGTAGACTATATACTCATTACTAAACATTACAGTTCCCCCACACTGCTTATCAATAATTCATTCATACAATTAGTGGGGTCAACCTGAGTACATCATGCAGCTAACGACCTTGATATGACCTTCAATATTGATTCTGTTCATTTGTATTGTTATGAACATTATACGTATACAGCTTTATGTACTACATATACATGTACATGTGTATGAATGAGGAATTGTTAGCAAGGAATTGCAAGAACGGCAACAGAATGTACAATGTAGAGTACATGTACATGAACATAAGTTGCATGTTTCATAACAAAGCTAGCAATTATGCAAGTGTACTGAGATATGCATGACACTATGGAATAGAAGACCTGTGCACATTATGTATCAAGTATCAACAATTTTACCAAATCTCTTATTGTTTACTATTCAGAGGGATCAAATGTTATCTAGTAGGCCCTATAGATCTAAATTATCAGTTGACTAGCACCTGTAGACATACACTGACATGATAAGCAGTGATAGCTACATTTACATGAACAAGTATAACCAAATTAGTATACTATCCTCCTTGGTATAATATTGGTTTTCTCGTTTCCCTGGGAATTCCAGATGGGTGTGAAATCTACATCATGATTACAACATTATAATCCTTATTCAGGGCTTGACTCTAGCACTTGCCCGCTTGCCCGAGGCAAGTAAAATTTCATGTGGGGCAAGTAAAAACTCAAAATATTAAACTTTTCTTGCCCGATTGCGCAAGGAAAATTTTGATCATGAAATGATCAAAATATGTCCATTAACAAAATATGTCCATAAACATGTCTACAATTTTGTGTTCAGGTCTACATTATTTCGTTCATTGTATTTAATTTTATGACTCAACTTCATAAATCACACCTATTGCAATCCCCAAAATTAAAATAATAAATGTCCAATGCTATAAAAAGCCTTATTGTTTAAATTTAGTGAGAAATCATTTCAAATGTTTTTGTTTATTGTTTATTGGGCAAGTAAATCTTTTATTCGGGAAGGAAAAATCTGAAAGTGATAATTTCACTTGCCCGACGGGCAAGCAGGCAAAAAAGTTAGTGTGGAGCCCTGCTTTATTCCTTACACATTTACAATATTTGATGTTTTCCTTGTCATGCACAAATAAAGGACCTTCCCATCATCAAAGGTGTGCATGGGTATCTCTTCAACCTCCCTGGGTCTACAGTAGTATTTGTTTCTGCTCTAATACCCCTTTCACGCTGCTTCCCCCGGGGAACCACTGGGGAACCACCGGTGAATTCACAGTTGAAACCAATGGGTAATCACCGGGGAAGATTCCTTTCACACTGGAGTATGCCATCCCGTTTAATTTCGTACGCGCTGTTGTGAACTTCACGTGTTGTGTGCACGTACGCGTACGCAGCTGTACAGCGCACGGCCGACCTACGCATGAACTTTGATCTTTAATCTGCATTTCACCCGGTGATTCTCGGAGACACCCTTTCACGCTAGACTTTCCCCGGGGAACACCCGGGGAACACCCGGGGAACACCCGGGGGTTCATCCGTGTTTACCCTGGACGGTTCTAGGGTAAAATTTTTCAAAAATTTAATCGGAGGTTCCCCGGGAGTTCAACCGAGTGCCCTTTCATGCTGAGAGATTCCCCGGGTGTTCCCCGGGTGTACCCGGGTGCACCCGGGGAAAATCTCGCCAGCGTGAAAGGGGTGTAAACCTCAAGTGGTTGAATTTAATTACATATTAAGTCAAACACCAGGCAAAGCTTCAAGGAGACATTTATAGAAGAACCAGAAATATGACGATATACATATCTACAGAGAGCTTATAAGCCCTACAATAAGCTTGAATGTCATTCAAGCAATATAACCCTCCCGTAAAAGCGTAATTAGAGTGAAAACATCACCCTAACCTCCGGGCCGACTGCGCTCATTTGCTGTCTGAAAACGGCCTTTAGCTGTGACGTCACAGAAGGGTTCGTGGACTCATGGGCAACTTCCGGGTACGTAGCTACATACATATTAGCTGGAAAGACAGCCCTGAACTTCTGTGTTATTTTCTCTTATGAAAATGATAGTAGGCTTTACAACATACGTTTTGCATTTATATGTCTCATTATTCCAATTATATTAAGGATTAATTGTTTGGTGGATATTCTGAAAAATAAAAAAGAGGAAAAGACGGCGCAACCTCCAGGTGTGACGGGTGTGTTTGCCTATCTGGGAGGGTCAGTGTTCTTTGAGTCGGCCAGTCGATTTTCACATTACGATCTTTACTCTTCACATGGACAGAAGACAGTTGATAATATGCATTATGTATAACATATAATCAAAGAAGAGACGCAATTTTAGTCTTACCGTAAACTTCATTTCAATTTTTAGACGAGCTTGAGTAAAAGTCAAGGCGATTCTGCTGGGGTTACGATTCATGCGCGAGTAATGCAGTTGTAGCGGTAATGCGGCTCTGTGGCAGCCTCGGATCTGACTGAGCTCGCCGCCAGGCAGCTTGGCCGGCGCGTGGGCCTGGTATCAGATCGCTAGCTGGTGGCTTTACATTACCTGCGCGTGACAAAGATTTTTAAATCGTGAGACACATGTGCAGTTCAACAAAGCCAAAACAAATGCAGTTAGATCAGTTTGATAGAAATAACTGTCTATTTTCTGGAACATTCATGAATTTGACATCACTATGGCTGCAGATGGACCCCGGGGGACCATGTAAACAATTAAAATGGACGAAATAAATCATCGGGAGACCGATGCATGCTCATGCATTGTGGTACAATATTCAAGACGCGGCATTCTCTGTGCAGCTAGCTATCAGTGGCATGTGCACCGGTGCTTCGTCATCTACTCCCCCAGAGCGTCGGCGGCTTACCCTCGTATTTCCCTGTTGTCTTCTTCCTCACTATCGCCCACCCAACTTCCATCAAAATCCTCATTTTTACTTTCTTCGCTCCATTCTTTTTCATCACTCAGATCAGCCTCATGCACAGACTTCAAACTCCAATAAAAGGCTATTTTGTAGTTTGTACAAATTCTTCGCCCGTTATTGATATTTGCCGTAATTCCACCAAGTTTACAAAGCTTCCGAGATAGCGTTTCTGCCGGAACTACTTTCCATTGAATAACACACACAGTTAACAAGCATCGCAATAGTACGAAAACCAAAATAAAACGAAGCGAAACGCAGAGAAATACAGTATTCTATGTAATTTGAGTAAAAATAGAAAAAGAAAGCTTAGACTTTGTTATGTCTGAGGAAATTTTTACCTCGGAACATGACTCTGCAATAAGTTAGTTTTGTTCTCAAACATAACTTCTAAGTTCAGGTTTGTTTTCAAGCTGTACAGCTCTCGCACACACCAGCGAGTTAAACACGAATTTTGTCCCTATTTCTGTGCCAACAATGACATAAATAATGATATCATGATATGTTCTAGCACATGAGAGGACGAATGTATGTCAGATATTGACAATTCAAGCAATATTGAGCCGTTTTGAGAGTATGGAGCTGACACACACACTCTCATTGTGCGTTCATCGCAGTCCGTCGCGTGAGTTGCGTGAAGTATAACCCGGGTGTGACGTCACACAAAAAGGCCTTTTCTGCGGACGGTTTCGGAGTTGGGAGAGGGTCAATTTAATCGCAAGTTTATTTCCATAAAACCCGAAGCTGACACACTTTCATGGCATGTTAACTGCATGAAATGCTTAAAGAACTCATTACATTATAAAATAAACTAAATTTATTGGATTTTATTTCCTATGAATATCAACTTTCAACACTCAAAATAACCACAAGTAACCCTGAATTATTGGCTTTTTATGTGCCTGTTTTGTTATTTTACCTCTTTTTCACTCACTGGTATAATCCCCTTCTCAAATATTGACCCAGGAAATGACTGTACAAAGTAGTAGGGTAAAACTTTTGTGTCAACATTTCTGAAGTGTCATTGCACCATGTATGTGCACTGGCCTACTGTAGCTCCGAGACTGCAGTCTCATGAGTCTGAAATTTCATACACTTGATCACCAAGAAAGTAATTTTAAACTCTGATTTGCATGGGTTTGAGGATGTTATTCCAGATTTTAGCTGGGCCACAATATGTCATGGGCTCTCAACATTTTAATTTTATCAATATCCCCAAAATATAAGTTTTTCAGATCGTGTGAATTTCAGACCAGGAAAATGGCATTGTCGGATGCAGCAATGGTGTGTAATTTAAAGAAAACTGGCTCAAAGTTAAAGTGTCTTTACTTGGTATTGTACTGCATGTAGGATAAGCCATAATGCAAATCGCTTTCTGGTGTTGGTTCGTAAGCGAGTCATTATTTTCTTTTGAGAAGCCGCAGATAGCGTTACAGTTTTTTGCATGTATACACTGTATATTGATCAAGGTCGAAGATCACAAGATTTAGGATGTTGTTCAGAACTTCACAGCATGAATTTTTTTTTCTCTCCCTAAAGTTCATAACCAATGTCTGTTCTCTTACAATTTGTTGAAAATAAAAGTTTTTTTTTCATTCTTTTAATTTAATGTTTATACACTTTATCATCTAAAAACAGAATAGAAAACTTGAAAGCAATGAACGGTCATCAATAGAGAGGATGGATATACTTTGAATTACTGTTCGATGTTTGTATGAATGGCCTATGTACAGATTATGGACAAAGATGTCTGGTCATGTATGATCAGGGAACTCCCTGGTATGATGGTACTTGGAATTTAGGACCATAAAAATCCTCTCTCAAATCCCCTTTATCCTATAATTGTCCCAGTCTGGCTGTGTGATTTATTCTTCACCATGTCAGTGTATGATTGACCATTCAATAAAGAGGACAGGGACCCTTCCTCTTTACAAGGACAAATGCTGTAATGTAGTGACTGTTTGTCATGGTGACATATACAGTCATACTGTAGCGAACAAGACAGATTTTTCAAATCATAAGTTACACACAAATTTATTCAATTACATGATTGTGATATATACCGGAAAAAAATTGTGAACTTGATAGAATAGGTGGTATGCGAAACTGTTGACAATTGAATGACATCAGCTTAAAGGTTAGTGACATGATTGGGAACACTTGAAAATGCCTCAAGAACCAAATGAGTTGAAATTTATACTTCACCAGCTGGAGTGGATCTCCCAGCTGGAAGGATTTGTC
Source organism: Eucidaris tribuloides (assembly GCA_001188425.1). Taxonomy (NCBI): domain Eukaryota; kingdom Metazoa; phylum Echinodermata; class Echinoidea; order Cidaroida; family Cidaridae; genus Eucidaris; species Eucidaris tribuloides. The sequence goes on from JZLH01S0206627.1 coordinate 154,166, forward strand.
TCTAATTTGTTTACTTAAGGAGAATCAAGTATGAACATTAATTCTATCGGGGCACGATGAAAATAGAACCCATAAAGAGCCACACAGCAGGGTTGCCTGCCATGAGGGATATTGACATTAGTTATTTTAAAATGAGTCAACATTCGACTACAAGATTTTCACTGGAGAATCCTTGCATAGTTTACATGATTCTAGAGTAGATTCAGGCCAAGTTGAGGACTACCCCCAATCATGTCATTTACCTTTACTGTAGTCTGAATTCTAGACTCTACCAATGCAAAGCAGGGACCATTAACAGCACAGACAGCTTTGGCTGATGATTCAAGAATAATGGTCTGGCAGTTAGACTAGCTACATGTAGCACTGTCCATAACAGTATTTTTGTTGCAGCAAAGACAACAGCAAAGGAGCACACAATGCAATGAGTCACTGCTTCATCAGCTGTAGTGGTCCATGATTTGATGTCCATGATTTGACAAACAAGACCACCCTATCCTACCCATAAATCATCCTTATTCTTGGTTGTTTATCATTGTTTTTAAGAAGTTACAGGTGCACCAGGACCTACTTAAATACAGACCCCAACCCCCTCCCCCCAAACTAACTTACAGTCCCTTACCAAGGAAGAGGAGCTTCCTCCAACCCTTGGAGGGAAACAAGCTACACTGCATGTAATAGAAAGTAATTCTGACCTCTTTAGAGCCACAAACATATAAATCAGTTCCTACTTGCATCTAAAAACAATTTGATATTTAGTAGGTACATCAATATTCACTGCTAAACACCAGCTGCCCCACCCCCTCCCCCACCCCCACCAAAACAAAAAACAAAGTACACTTCCCACTGCAAAGACAGAACTAGATAATAACTTTGCCCACACAGAAACCCTAAATCCCAATACAGGAAACAAACATGATTTTAAACATACAATTCCACTTGTTGCATTTATAGGAAACAGGTGAAATGAAGTGACATCACAGTGTTTCCAATGTCTTGCCTATAAAAACATCTATAAATTTCAGTAATAAACAATGTTCATAATGAAGGAAAGAAGACTTTAAATGTCAAACGGAATAACATTTCAGGGCTGGTGAAAATAAATTGAGCAAAATCGGGCATTCACTTATATTTTTTCTTTTCATACTTTGTAACAGATGTTATTGAAGGAATAGACCACCTGGTAAGTACATTTCCGTGGTAAAAATGTTTTTTTAGAATGGCTCAAAACAGTATGATACACCCTTCCCTGACAAGCCCAAGGGGACCGTGTTTGTCTTTTTTTATTTCTTCATAGAATGAGATAAACGTGCAGGCACAATCATATTTTTTTCAGTTTTTTCATGCATTGAAACATTGTGATGTACGAGTGAACACTGTCTCTTCCCCCCCCCCCCTCCCCCCTCTCTGGCATATATGTTTGTCTGATCTTTACCAAAATGATCCAGTTTTTACCTTGTTTATTTTGTTCATCTGCCTCTGGGGAATTTCCTCTACCTGCCTCTAGCCAGGCTCATCTCAAACAATCAAGAAAACCATAGGATAATTTATCAAGTTGACAATAGGCTACAGTACTTGCCTATGCTCCTGCGATAACTGCCTTGACAACAACCACTCTAACCGTGACCCTAACCTTAACCATAAAAACACTCTCCTGAAAAGATGAGATTTTCAATACACACAAACTGCATAAAAAAATCTGACAAGATTTAGTGAAGACCAATCCCCCCCCCCAAAAAAAAAAAATACAAAATACAAAAATCTGAATTAAAATTTTAATATTAACTCTTGTATTCCTGTTATTCTCTCTTTTGCCATTTTGGGCATAACATTTAATACTTTGGAATTGTATTGAATCACAACCTCCTTTAAAGGTAAATGACATGATTGGGGGTGGTCCTCAACTTGGGCTGAAAATACTCTAGAAATAGAATCAAGCAATCTATGCAAGGATTCTCCTGTGAAAATCTTGTAGTCAAACGTTGACTCATTCTAAGATAACTAATGTTATTATCCCTCGTGGCAGGCAAACCTGCTGTGTGGCTCTTTATGGGTCCTATTTTTATTATGCCCTGATAAAATTAAAATACTAGTATGTTCATGTTTTAGAGACAAATCCTCCCAGTTAGGAGATCCACTCCAGCTGGTGTACAGTAAAGTTGGTATGTATTTCAACTCATTTGGTTCTTGAGGCATTTTCAAGTGTTCCCAATCATGTCACTAACCTTTAATGTCCCACCACAAACATTTCATCAAACATCATTTCCACAATTTGCATCTTACAGAATATGACGTGCAACCAAAATTTTACAGACATACTTGGCAATTATCCCACCCAAACCACACAGCCGCCGAATGTTTGCATCAACGCCAGCCCCTCTTGAAACGTAATCCGCACGCAAGCATGTGGGTCGTGCGACTGCACGCGATATTACACGCGGGCGGATGTGGCCTGCGGCTTTTCGACAGTAATAGCCATACCATTTGTGTGGGCATTATCAGACACATCTTTGTTTACGATAATCACGTTTTGCGCAATCTCTTCACCATCTGGTATTTAAAGTATTCATCAGTTTCACTGTTGTATGAATAAGTTACAAATATTTCCATGACACATGCTGAAATTGAATTAAGAAAATTGAAATTCTTCCGGACATGGGATGTTTTTGTTTGATGAATAAAAACAAATTGTTGCCAAAAAAAAAGTATTGGATCGTAGTGAAGTTGTGTTGCAAATCAATTACTTAAAACAATTACTGAAATACTTTTGGGAACAGTATTTTTTCTTTATGAAAACAAAATTTACAGCTTTTAATTGATGCACTTATCAAAATATTATTTTACAATTTCCATCTTAATTTCTTTGGAATTGTGAGTAGCTGGAGTATGGAGGGGCATGCAAAATCATACACACAAAGTTTTCTGTGGTGGGAGTGCAAAGATACAAGCTGTAAAATATTAGAGTTGCATACCATGTGACCCTAGAAAAAGGGGGGTTGCCAAACATTGCTCAAAAACATTTGCATAGGTAGTAGGTACAAATGATTTGTAAGGTGGAAATTAAATTTATAGTAAGTCTGTATTTACAGAATAGTTTGCCTGCACTATTGTTGCAAGGTGAAATACACACTTCCTGAGCCTTGCAAAGTTGAATGTAAACAATCCCAGGGAAAGGGCAGGGGGAGGGGGAGGGGGAAGAGGAGGGGGAGGAAGGGGGTCAATTGCTTCTGCAGCTCCTAGTTACAAGCCACTGGCTAACATTTACCACAGTTAAAAAATGTTAACTACATAATCCTTCATGCTCCAAGTGTCTTTGATAAGGTCTAAAAATAAAGCCCTGAGAAAATTGTATTTCAAAATGATGATTTAGTGCTTTAAAAAAGTGAAAATCGTAAGTTGACCGGATTCACCTGCCCATTTCTTCCCACAGACTAACTGCGTGTGGATTTATAGGCTATTTTTACTCGCCCTGAGTAATAAACAATAATTGTTTATTCATTCATATCTTGCCAGTGACAGCATAAATTTCCAAACTTTTGTATTCTAGGGTATTTACTTGTCAATTCAAACACTACTATGTAGCTCAGATACCAAAGTTTGACCATTTTTCAATTTGAAGCTCCACAACAGCCTGTATTACTTTTATGATTTTTAAAGTGACAGGCTAACATTGTGGAGCTTCAATTTGAAAAATTGTCAAACTTTGATATTTGAGCTACATAGTAGTGTTTAAATAAACAAATTAACACCCTCGAATACAAAAGTTTGAAAAGTTACACTGCCAATGGCAAGTTATGCATGAATAAACAATACTCGGGGCGAGTAAAAAATAGCCTGGGTGTACACACAGTAAGTCTATGGGAGGAAATGGACAGGTGAATCCGGTCAACTTACGATGTTCACTTTTTTAAAGCACTAAATAATCATTTTCAAATACAATTTTTTTTCAGGACTTCATTTTTAGACCTTATCAAAGACACTGGTAGCATGGGGAATCATGTAGCTCAGATTTGTTTAGCTGTTGTAAATGATAGCGAGTACCTTTAATGACTCCTCCCCTCTCTCTGATCCCTGTAGTTGCTTCTGATTGTTGTAACAATATCTTCATTTTGTCTTTGGCAAATGTCCTTGGGTGTGATGTACCATTTGTCATGTACTCATCACGATGATGAAAACTTGTCTTAGCAAGCATCATTGAGCTGTCAAAAAATGCAGACTCTGTACAGTCACAAAGTGACACAGCATTTCTATGAACAAGTAATCACAACTTCATTCTGCAGTTCAACCAAAAGAACATTATAAAGGGTGGTGTTTTTAATTTGTACACCTCTTAATAGTATATAGATTTCACGTTTCACAATTTCGCCTTGGGGCTGAAAAATCTGTTGTCTTGAAAATAAGGTCCATTAGAAATTGAATCAAGCATCATCCTTAGGCGCGCTCACAGGGGCGTCGATCCATTTTCAGATCGGGGGGGGGGGGCGAAAAGTTTTAAAAATGTAAACAATGTTAACACTTTGCACGCACAGCGCACACAAAAATTTGAAACACTGATAGTAATTTCTGATGTACTTGTAAGTAACTGGTTTTGTAGTGTTTTGCACTGCTTTTAGGAATTTTTAGGTGTTAAATATTATTGGGGGGGGAATGCCCCCACACCTAATATTTTCATTGGTGGCGACTGCCCCCCCCCCCCCCTCACCCCCCCCCGGGCTCTTTATGTTTGTCTGAACAAGTGATTTGTAGATTTTATATCTTTTCAACACGTTTATCCAATTATTTCCATGTTAATTCTGGAAAATAAAAAAAGTATTTTTCGGCAACATCTCCCAGTCCTTCCAAGTGCTTCCAGAAACACTATGAACCCCTTCAGACAGCCCAAATTCGGCCGGCTCTGAGCCGGCTTCTGGCTACTCCTCACTTCTGTTCTGAATGGTTTATCGCCGGCGAAAAAGGAGTAATAAGCACGCCCGCCTCTGAGCCCAGCTCGACACTTCTCGGAGGTGTTTTAGACCGGCAGAAAAGGATACTGCTACGCTTCAACCTCCTGTCTGAATGAGTTAAGCGCGGCGGCTGCTACTCATTGCGGCAGTGATTGCATAAAGTCAGCCAACATCCGAGCGAAAAAACAAAAGATGGCGACTATTACATCGGTACAACATCCTGTTTCAGGTCTCACAAGGTTAGTAGTGGACCCTTCACCTTTTGGTTGCTGTGTGAAATGGTTTAAGAGACGGCGAAAACAGCGTAAGCTGCTACGCGATTCTGTGCTATCCTTGAAGGGGGTCATCGAGGGTTCAAGACCACCTCCAGAGTCGCCGACGCTACACCACTCGTTTTCTGTCTGAATTGGCTTATCGGAACAAAATCCTTGAGGTAGCACTTTGGACAGCATCCCAACATAAGGTGAAAAATCAAATTCACTCCCATAAAATTTTTAACCACTATGAATAACCATTCAATAACTCCCCACGACCCATTTTGTCAACACATCAGGCAGTGGACTAAGACTCTGTTCCACCCACTGCTTAGATCTAACTGATAAACCATTTACACTATATGTGAACCTGCTCAAACTTTGTTTATTTCTATTCAACCATTAAATTCTCACAAATCTGAGGGATTACGACTCATTAATGATCTGTCTGGAATCATTAACATGAAGCCATCCCAGCTGAGCTCCACTGCCTGCACTGCCCTGGATCGACCCCCCAACCCTCTGGCCAATAATCTGGTTGTGCAACCTTCATTTCCAGGGGAAGGAAGTCATTCACAGATTGCCTCAAAATATCTGTCAGCTCAGACCGCTGGACTGTGGCTGAACAAAATATCGGCCACTCCTGATGCGTCTTGACGATAGACAAGGAACAGTCATCAAGCCAACCTTTGAAGATTATGTTCATGATTTGCAGATCAAGCTACACCATAAATTGGTGTAAAATAATTTGTATACATATTACAAAGATTCATAAATATTCACTTCTCAGAAAAGCCTTGAGACTGAAAATTCACATTTCATGAAAATAAACACTGATAAAATTTGAAGAATGTGCAGTGACATGATGTCGCTCATTGAATTTGAATTTTACACAGCTGTTAATATAGTCTAACTACAAGATCTAATTTGTGTGAATAACTGCTGACAAAGCTTTGGCCATTTCATTTATTTTATTTCAACAGTGTGATTACTTTACATTGCATCAAACTCCCGACTATTTTGTAAAAAATGAGGATGGAAACTTCCCTCCAAGACAGAACTTCTGTGTGCAATCTAGTAAAAATATTTCACCATTGACATAAAATCCCTGCCTCGCTCCAATCAGCTGGTTAGCCAGACATTATCGTTAGTTACCCTTGACCCAGCCCTCTCTACCTTCTGTCAATAATTGTCTGGTGTTCAGCAAATAAGCGCCAACGCCTTCAGAAGAGCAAAACCCAATGGACGTGTTTGGGGGACCTTTGTCCCCCGGCTGCTGTGTGTGCCCAGTAATATTTAACGAATCTCTGCGGAGCTGAATTGCCGGGAAATTCGTGAAACAATATTTGAGTTGTGACGAGAGCGGAGGAAATGTGGTTGGGTGATGACAGGCATGTTTTGGAGCAAGGTCCTCCTAATTTTGGTGTTAGCAAAACAAATTATGTGTTTTTACCCAAACCAATCATACAGCCTGTAGGTTTATGAGAGTGAAGAGAGTACCGAGTACCGATTTCATTGATTTTTCTTTTTTGATTTTTTTTTTACAAATGTAGGCTTTAGGCCTACTTAAAGAGAATACACAGTACTGGTTGATTACTTGCAAAACAACAACATTTTAATATCAACTGCTTTCAGCCCTTCTGTGAACAGATGGTATTCTAAAAATGTCACTACAGTACAGGAGAGAGTAGTTGAAAACAACAGAACACTTCGTTTTGGACATATCTGTTACACAAATCCCCACTACTGACAAAGTACTAACACAGAAATCTATACGTGGGACTAAAGCAATTGTTGCCATACACACTGCAGCAACGGAGCTTACTCCGACGGGTACTCAAACTGCCAATTCCTCAACTGTTTATTGCATGTGAAGTGAATTAGCCCCACATTATAATGCAAATGTAATTTACTCTCACCTGGAAACCAATGAAATGTGAAATTTTGATGAAAGATTTTTCATCATCAACCGGTACTGTGTGTTCTCTTTAAGTCCACATGAAGATCCATTGAAAGACTTTAGGCCTATATAACATTGTGGCAGCCCCATTTAAAAAAAATTGTCATACTTTGCTACATGTATCTGACATATCTGACACTGTTTGAATGGACAAACAGATACCTTAGAACACAAAATTTTGGACAGTTATGCAGTCATTAGCAAACTACATGTATGGACAGATAAAAAATCAGCACATGAATTATTCTCAGCTGATGAAAATGCTGCAATACACAAATCCATGGGGGGAAAGTGGAATGGTCGCTCAACATTGATCTCCACTATTTTTAAGGGCTTCATTGTATACCTGACACTGGCAGAGACACTGGCAGACAGGGAATCATGTATTTCTGATTTTTTAAATTGGAAACAAATTTATACAATGCCTTTAACGTCTTGCCTCAACCTCAAGGGACAGAAACTATACTAACGATGAAGACTGAAGATTGGAGAAGCAGCTGAACAAAATTCTCAGAGAGAGAGAGCACTGGGGATGATTTTCCAGGAATTGCACTGCCAGTTAGGTGTAGGCCTATAATGCATAATTTACAGATTTATGTGTGGCATTTTCAATACAACAAAGTGGATAGAATTTCATATTTACACTGTAATAATATCATATGCCAACTGAAAATTTGCTAATTAAATTTGGAATAAATTGGTCTCTAGAGTATAGTATAGATCTGTTCAATCAATGGAATTATCATCCAAATGGTTAGCACAGGTATTTGAAGGAAAGTTAAAAACATTTAGGTATCATAACCTGGCAATTCAAGGCTGAATTTTAATTTGAAAAAATCCAGAGAGCAGACTTTCAATTAGCAGTGTACAACTCTCATCTAGACGAAATGAATTATCATAAAGTCAACATTATTTTTTAGTTTCTTTTTTTATTGCCAGTCCCTTTGGGGTTTGGGGTGGCATTTTTTTCTTCTTCTTCTTCTTTCTTTCTAGGGGTATCCAAAGAGAACATTTCCTTGTATTTGATTAGAATACCAGTGATATGACAACAAACTCCATATAGTCCGGTGGCTTAACGCCAATTTTTTGGATTACCGTTATTTGGAGGATAAAAGCACCATTTTTGGTACAGAGCCTCCTTCTGGCCTAACTTTTGATTTTAGAAGGGGTGCCACCCAAACTGGGTTCGGGATCAGGGTCAGGGGGGTATGTTGGGGATGACCCCCTCCCATGGTACAGAAATGTTGATTTTATGCAAATTATGTGAGCTGTATGATGGAAATTATGCACAAAGATACTTATTGATGATGTGATGAAATGGAACAGGAGGGTCCCGGGGTGTAACCCTAACCCCAGCCATGCATCAAGACACCCCCCCCCCCACCACACACACACACACACACACTTTGGCTATGTAGATAGGATTGTAGCCAAAATATTGCTGTTACAAGGTGGAGAGAAAGCATGATTTTTGGTATAGAGCTCTCTTATGAACTAACTTTTGATTTTAGAAGGGGAGCCACCCAATCGGGGATCAGAGTTGGAGAGGGGCAAGTGGGGGTAACGCCCCTCTCATGGTACTGATTCTACAGAAATGTGAATTTAATGCAGATTATCATATACAGTATGTGAGCTGTATGACGGAAAGTATGCACAAAGATATAAATTTACGATGTGATATAGTTTAAACAGAACTGGAATGTCTTGGGGTGTACTCCCCACTTCCCCTTCCTAGCCCCACCATACCTCAAGACACTCCCAGCTTGGTCATGTACATGTAGATGGATGTCTAGCCAGAATAGATATAGAGGAAACAATCAAACATCTGATAATACAAATAGCATTTACCAGAATGGAGAAGAGGTGAATGGGGTGAGAGGGGATGGGGTCCAACAGCCTTGGGGAGGGGGGAGACTATAAAACCTATGTTTCCTGTGACAAAAGGGGAAATATAATTTTTTTTAACTACCGAACTATCAGAAATCGAAGGTTAATTTGTCAGGATGTGGGGTGGGGGTTTACAATGATGGTGTAGCAGACGCAACGGTGATAGCAGGATGGGGGCAGTGCCCATTTTACATTTTAAACTGCTTCTTATGACAATTTTTAAACGGAAGTGACCCTTTCAAATAGGACGAGTTAACTTTTGCATTGGAGAGTTCCCCTCATAGTGTGAAGAGTCCCTATTATACGAAAAAGACCCTCTTTATATAAAAAGTGCCCCTTCTTCTTATAAAGGGCTCCCTTTTCTGTTGTCGTTAAAGCCACTTTTCCTTTCTTACTTAATAAGGGGTACCATGTATTTTGATTTTGGTGCAGCCCATCTATGAAACCTATTCACATCCTCTCCATCCTGGTAAATGCTCTGCGTGTTATCAAATGTTTGACTATTAAAGATCGATATCTCTTTTGGATAGACACCAATCTATATGCCCAAGGTGTAGGTGGGATGTCTTGGGGCATCGCAGGGGTATGGAGGTAGGTGAGAAAGCTGGGGGAGTACACCCTGATGCTTTCTTGTTCTGTTTATGTGCATATAAAACCCACATTTCTACACCATGGAGAGGGTTACCTCACCCTGACCCTGATCCCAAACTCAGTTTGGGTGGCTCCCCTTCTAAAGTCAAAAGTTTGTCCATATGGAAGCTCTATAGGCCTACCAAAAAATGGTGCTTTTATCCATCTTGTGTTATAAATTTGTGATTATCTATTACATGCTGCTGTACACGCTACTCTAGCCACTAATTAGATGCAGTTTATGTGCTGGTGAAATCTACATTTAAATATTTTCACTGCCAGCTAGGAGACTGTGGAATTTTCTAGAGCCTTCTGGCTCACTTGAAATTGACCAGCAAACAATTTATGGATGCCAGCAGTAGACTGCTTAGCTGTGTGGTTAATCCCATTGTTCTTAGGAATGCCATTGACTGGGGGCTGTGATAGTAAACAAGTCTGATGAGTGGAATGAAGTCCGCGCTCCAGTTGATGCCCAGGTAATAGTCCAATCCAGTAATTCCCAAATTATGATCGCAATGTTGGGTTCCAATGATGTACAGCTGAATAGCAACTTCCAGATAATAATCAGGTCCGAACAGATGATCCAAGATAATTCCAATTAGTAGAAGTCCCCAATGGTATGAGTAATAATCCCAATGGCAAATGAAGCAGGTATTCCCAACGAAAATCAGTGTTGAGCGTAAGTTCACAGAACGTATTCTCAATGCAAGCCAAGATGATGTAGTAATTCCAAATTAATCCACAGGCTATCTCAGGTAATAAACGGGCAGGTCCACACACAAAACTCTCCTATTTAACTCCACAGGTTGTGTGATCGTGCCAAGTCACAATAAACTCTAAAATGCAAGGTCACTGTTAACACATGTGACTTGAGCTAAGATGACAGAAACTCTGACTATCTTCATCTTCCCCCAGTATATATATCAAACCCTCCTAATTCTAGAATCTTACAAATTTCTAGAAAACACCAAAAGGCTACATGTAGAACGATCGCTGAACATTCTGTGCTATTTATGTCATACATCAAAAATACAATTACAC
>JZLH01S0206638.1:11329-25208 GCA_001188425.1 Eucidaris tribuloides
TCAAAGCAAGTGTGCAGTAAACTAATGGAAAAAATGTTTCTCACATGTCACGCCATTTAGGGGTGCAAAATTTGAGTAGTTCTAATAACATCTCCAAATAAACGTTTGTTAATTAAGAAAATTAGTTATTGCTATTTTTTCGGATTGTGTAATGTACAATAATGTTTTAGATGAGGACACTTGGGTACGGTATCAAATTACTTGATTTCACTGTTCACGCCATTTAGGGCATCAAATTAGTGGATGCCCCTGTCACGCCACTTATGCTATAAGAATTAGTGGATTTCCTGGGAGTCACGCCACTTAGATTTTCTCATGTGTTAAAGGCCATCACGCACGACTGAAACATCAATACTGTCCTCTATCTGCTAAGAAATCAAAGTCAATGCGTGATCCTCTCCCACAATGCAACAGAAACTGCGATAGTTGTGTGATATCTCCTTATTGCAGCCGTTTTGTGCCCACGTAGTGTTTATGCGTATGTTTTACCATTGCATTGCGGATGCGAATGAAGTGTACGAGTGCCTATTCATTGAGACTATGCAATCACCGTTGCTGCGGAGCGCGCCTAGTGTATGAGCGATCAATCGCAAGCGGTTCGCATGCAGTCCTTCTAAATTTCGTGCGTGTAGCTCATCTCCGTCTATGTCTCCAGGTGCAGATCTATTACTGCCCCTCCCCCCATGACAAAAGGGCATAACTGACGTTTGTTTTTGTTTTTGTTTTTTGTTTTCAAAATTGAGTTACATAGTGTAGGGGACTAGGGTACATAATGTTAAACATGTAGAACACAAAAATAGTGATTAGAAGTGTCCCTTTGTTTCATAATCAGCTTGTTAAAAGGGCATAACATCAAAATTTCCCTGAAACCCCATGACAGAAGGGCATAACAGCACAGTTCACTTGTGCACTCAGCCTGAACCACATAACAACCACCCACCTGTTCTTATGAATACATTTTCAACACCAAACATGCAATATGCATACATTAGTTGTTGCTATGTCTGGCAAGCCTCCAGCAAGCTGTCAGGTTGCTCAGACCAACCTTTGTCAAACAGAATAGTATGCATAAAATGTTCAATCATTATGAAACAGTGTACTATTATAGTGTAGTATGTAGGTCAAAAGCGTTACATAATCTAGAACTGAGACTGCATATGCCCAGCCAGTACACTGCAACATACGACAAGGTTCAAGGTTCTACCACCATTTGACTGCCAAAATACCAAAAATATGAACTTTATGTTTTCATAACGAGAGATATATTTCTAGACTAAACTGTTGTGATAAAACCATTTCTGAAGTCGGAAATGGAAAATATGCTTTCGTGGGTTTTTTTATAGATATTTTACAACTTGTTGGAGTGTATATTTTGCAATGAAGCTAATGGGCTTATGTAGTCTCAGTTCCAGACCAGGCAAAATTCTGACCTGTAAATTACACCCACTCTATAACTTTTTTTTTCTTTTTACCTCCGGAGACACTCACTCTGCCTCAAATCAAGACTGTAGTATTGCTCGAAGCAGGTGAGAAAAATAACTCTTCACTAGTTTTCAGAAGAGAAAACATCTGTCTAAGTTTGAATATATTATGCAAATGATGCATATTCTTGTTTGGGGGTTGAAAATGAGTCAAATCCATTCTCAAAGGAATTATTTTGAGAAAAAAACTATGCAGGCTACCAAGTCAAAAATCTAATCACTTCTGGAGAAATATAAGGGACATAATTTATTACATTTTCAGACCTATGGCTTGATTGGTTTTCCCAAAATATTATTTCTTTAAATGTCCTAATTTTTTACACACTTTTCAAAATTAAGGGGTAAGGGTAGCTTTTTTGGCATTTTATCCTGTTATTTATTTGTTAGTAAAATACAATTATAATGAGCTTATAACTTATTAAATTCTGCATAAAATGAAGGGAAATTCAACCTTCTGACATCTCCCTATCAGATGTTATAGTGGTTCAAAAGATGCAGTACTCTGAAACTGGGCTTTTTTGGAGTATCATTTGTAACTCACAGCACAGGGTAATTTCCAGGGGTTACCATATGTAAAGTATGCAGTAAATTATAGCAAATGCAGTTTCACTGGAAAGATTACTTTAAAAATAAACACAAATATTAATATATTCTTATTTTGTGAATTCTACAACCATTTCAAAGTTGGTGGTGAAAAATTTTGTCACGCCAAAATGGTCTTATTTGGACAAAAATGGCCATAAATCTGAAAATGTGAAAGATACAGGGTTCTAACTTCTAAGTTTCAAAAACGGGATATACATTTATTTTGACCTTAGAACAGACACATATTCATCTTTTAAAATGCATTTTTCCCTTAAATATTTTTACCCACTTTTGTCAGTCAAATGGTGGTCAGATCATGAACACTCTCATAAAAAAAAATATATATATATATATAAATGTATAATTCCATACCTTTTGGGCTTCCCGTCGCAACCAGTGCGACGGGAAGCCCAAAAGGTATGGAATTATAACGCTCTGCCCCAAAGCATCGAGCACTTTTCGCTGCGAGTCGAACTTTTCCATATATATAAATTTATATATATATATATATAAAATAATCAAGAGGAATGCTACGGCGTGTAAATAAAATAACATAAAATACGAGCAAAGTATGGCTATAAGCGCCTACCCTCCCTACTCAAAAGTATTGCAACATACACTATAACGCATGCATTTTAAGTTGAAGGGGTCTTTCTATAATGATGTCCTAATGAAGTTTATAATTGGAAAATAACAAATTATTTGAACAGAAATCAATGAACAATTGTTTTTCTTCCATGGCGGAGAGATTATCAAATGCAGGCGCACCCACGGCAGAGTGGCTGGAACACAAAATTTGACGCCTCCTATAGGGGTGGGGTGTTAATTCACACTAGTATCGTAATTCGGTTTCATAATTTCCGCCTAAAATGGTTTGGATGGCTTGGAAAGACTTCCGACAATACAAAAAATGTCATTGTGTTCCTATTGACATGGTCTCAAAAGAAGACACACGCCGCGAAAGCGCCTCCTATCTTCATAAGATTTCAGGAAATTGTCATATGACCTAGAAAGATCTTTCAAATGCACATTTGGATATGTTCACTTGAAAACCAAACATTTTTCTCAATATCTTTGAAACACCAAAATGTCAGTTATCCCTTTTTTTCATGGGGGGGGGGTTCAGTCCAGGTCTGATTATCTAATCAATTATGGCCCTTATATTTGTGATTAGATTTCTGATATGGTAGTCTACATTTTTTTTTCAAAATAATTCTTTTTAAAATTTATTTTACCCATCTTCGGCCTAAATATGAATATACAATAACCCATTTCATAATGTATTCAAATCTATGGATGTTTTCTCTTTTGAAACCTAGTGCAAAGTTATTTTTCTCACCTGTTCTTATGAATACATTTTCAATATCAAAAATGCAAATTGCATACATTAGTTGTTAATATGTCTGACAAGCCTCCAGCAAGCTGTTAGGTTGTTAAGAGCAACCATTGTCAGAATAGTATGCAAAGAATTTGCATTAATATTAAACAATTTATGGGCAAAGCTACATATGCCCTAGTCTGGCTTTCAGAAATTTACATTAACCTGTTCTCACAGTTAATGAGCTATGACCCTTGACCGTTGGCCTACACACTCCAAAATCCAACTTGGGCTGTATTTTGATATCATGTACCTTCATACCAAGTCTCATAAAAATCCGTCAAATATTAGTAGAGTTATCGAACGGAAACCAGTTTTCACATTTAATGAGCTATGACCTTTGACCTTTGAGCTACAACCTCCGAAATCGAACTTGGGCCGTATTTTGATATCATGTACCTTCATACCGAATCTTATGAAAATCCATCGAATATTACTAAAGTTGTCGAACGGAAACCAGTTTTCTCATTTAATGAGCTATGACCTTTGCCCTTTGGCCTACACACTCCAAAAATCAAACGTGGACTGTATTTTGATATCATGTACCTTCATACCAAATCTCATCAAAATCCGTGAAATATTAGTAAAGTTATCAAACGGTTCTGTGATGTTATTGCATTTTGAAATAGTTTGTTGATATCAAATTTTTGGGAATCACCACGACGGACAAAAGGGCATAACTGATAACTTAAACGAAAAATGCGGGATTTTCAGGAAATAGTTATATGACTTTGAAAGACCTTTGAAATGCACATTTGGATATGTTAACTTGAAAACAAAACACTGAATAGTATTTTAAGGCTTTAAACAAAATATTTTTTTTGCAATATTTCTGAAACACTAAAATGTCAGTTATCCCCCTTTTTTTGGAGGGGGCAGTACAGGCGACAGTCATTCAGCCAAGATATGATGTGTACTGGGTCATATTTTGCATGCAGCAGGGAAACATGTTCACATGAATATTGCACGACGGTACGATTCATTTTTTTATGTGTACACATTTCTTTTTATTATTAACTATTAGAATGATCAAAATAAAGCATCTATGCATTAAATAAGTGAATGATGTAAAAGCACGTCCGAAGAGGATGATTTCGTATCTTCTCAATTCAAAACAAGAAATGAATTCAAATGAAGTGCGTCTGTTTACTTTTCGTTTTTCACCAATCTTTCTTGCCTTTCATTCATTTCATAATATACTCAAGTATAAACTTAATCAGCGAGTGCATCCTGCTTTTCCATTCCTTAGAGAAACACGTTAATGATTCCAGCAAATTGATATACATGTTTCTTTAAAACATCAAACAAAACAAGAACAAGTGATTATGGACATTCCGTCATGAATGTGATGGCACAAACTGTAATATTACAATTGCCATGAAAATGATGAAGTCGCCTAAATACGAAAATAAATACATTGAATGTTACTCATACCCTCACATTCTGTGCATAACAAAAATAAAAGACACTCGCAGACACGAGCCCCATACAAACACACCAGTACATAACAATGGAGGCTTAGTACCTTCATGACATAACACCACTGAATAATGATACACAAAACGCAAATCCGTTCTCGACCTTAATGAAATGACATGAGGATCTATTCATGTACATTGTTAGTCTGAATTCCAGACTACAGACAGACATTACAACATCAAACAGCAGAGAGAAGGGGGTGGGGTGGGGTGAGATATATGTTTAAAAGCAACAACAACACAAGTGCATTTTGCTTTTTATTCCTACTTGTCTTTTACTATTGAATCAGGGATCAACTCATGTAAGACGTATTCAAAGAAATCCCTTTCAAAGGGTCTTGAAACGGGACTGATGAAATACATGATCGATTGTCATCACAATGCAGTCAGCGAAGCGATCAGCACAACGAATCGGACACAACTGTTCAAATTGGTCATCCGTCCCAACTTGAGGGATAACCTACTTTCTGTGCGCAATCGGCACACGAAAGCTGTGCGCAGTCCAGAAAGGCAGCGTCGTCTTAAAGGCGTGGCCAGATGTCACGAATGTGACCGTATGATGGCGTAGTTCATCTGCATCACAAATTTAGTCGTGCGTGTCGGCCTTTAATACGCCATTTAGGGTTGTAAATTTGGTTATGTAAACACAACAACAAAAAGTAACTACCCCCTTTTTCAAACTACCATAATTTTTTAACGAAATAAGTTGTAGCAAAATAATCCGGCAGGAACATTTATACACTCATTAACTAACCACGGTGTGAAAATAAGATTAATCTGTCGAGCCATGCATGACTGAGCATGCATTAAAGGCAAAAATGCCATTTTTCAAAAGTCTCTTATGCCAAAATAAAGGTAAATAATGGAATTTTTTGCTTTATTTATAAAGTGTGCTCACTCAACCATGACATGGTTACAACCTCTTATGTTCGTACAACATGTAAAGATACATTTTGCTGAAAAATATCGGATTTCAATTTTTTCAATGAACTTAATGGATTTTACACTTTCTAAATTGAGGAAGAATGGCATTTCTAAATTGAGCTCACTCAAGCGTAAAATATGGGAATAGTACCGAAAGAGGTGTCAGGGGGTCCAACGATAGGTGATTAACATAAATAGCGCTTAATCATTCAACAGGAACATAATTTGTCAAAATCCTGTATCACAAATCCCTCAAAATGACCCTTGTGACTTTTCAAAAGTGACATTTTTGCCTTTAATGCGTGCTCACTCATGCATGACATGACGGATCAATCACATTTTCACACAGAAGTTAGTCAATCAGTGCAGAAACATCCTCGTGAAATTATTTTGCTCAAAACCGTTTCTTCAAAAAGTTATGGTATTTTGAAAAAGGGGGTAGTTACTTTTTTTGTTGTGTTTAGATTACGTCGCTTAGGGTCCATTTCTGAGGTTGTTGGACACGGGTGGGTAGCAGACCGTATGGAGAGTGACCCCTTCCCCCCCCCCCCCGAACGAAAGTAACTCTGGAGGATATGCGGTATGGCTTGTCCTAAACAGTCACGTCACGCAACATGACGTGAACGTGACATGGCCTCGTATGCTTACGACAAGCCCATCGACTAGATCGTTTGGATGGATTCCTTGGATTATAGCAGCCAAACAAGAGTAAAATCATGAAACAAGCATGGGCTAATGACCCAAATGATTATGTCCAATCATAGGGATATAACGACCATATGTACACTGTGTACAATACTGCACTGCATGCGGACTACAGTATGCTGCAGCATTGGCATAGATTACCAGCCTTTTGACTTTTTCCCAGACGCCACTAGCAAAAAACATATATAAATCTTTTCAATTTAGTGGGAATTATATGGCCCAGATGATTGAAATTGTTGACATTGTCAAAAATATTGATAGCTTCATGAAACAAAATACAAGATGTTCCATCTTTCAGCTATACGTTGTGTGTGTTAATTTTAACATGAACACATGTGAAACCAGTAACGTCGATCCCTTTTTCGGAGGGGGGGGGGGGCAGAGAATGACCAAATTTTCACTTATTCATGTTTGAAGTATTTTTATGTAAAGTTTAATGGTTTTGTACTGACTTGTACCGATTGTTGAACATAATCTTCAATCAATTGCGCGTTATAATTTTTTCGAGATGTAAAAATTATGGGGGGGGGGGCAAAATGTGTTTGCCCCAATATTTTCATTGGGGTGACTGCCCCATGCCCCCTCCCCCCAAGATCGATGCCTTTAATGTCATTTGATGCTTTTTTAGTTTGTCAGCAGAGTGCCAAATATTCGATGTACAACTTGGTATTATGTAATAATTATTATGTGTCAACTATGCATCAACTATTAACTAAAACGAATACTACACTCAAACCACCGAATACCTGAATGATTTTGATACTTCCAAATGTAGGTCTATGTTTTGTTGTTGTAACTTTTGTTGATGTTGTTGTTTTTGTTGAATACATATTTAGTTATAATACAGTTTGTTTCACAAAACAGGAGCATATAGTAAGTTACTTTGTTTAATAATCTATGAAAATGTGTAAAAAAAAATCATTCAATTCAATTCAATGATGAGCAAGCAGTATGACGAGCGAATATTTTCTCAATACACGTCTCAAACTGATTTTAAAGAAAGGTGTAGCCGGCAACTAACAGGAATAAGTTAAGAAAAAATTAGACATTGAGTGTATTGTGAGAATTATGGCACATGTTGATAAGGCCCTGGTCACAGTAGCAGTTGCGACTACCTGCGATCAAATGAATCGTACGACAAGGGCCTCCGCACCAGGTCGCAAGTAACTCGCACGATTTGTGCTGTATGGTCACACTTGTACGACCTGTTTGCCACTTGTCGTAGGTAATCGCACGAATACCAACCACTAATCGTACCACTAGTTGCACGTTCACCTAAGACATGTCGCAGCCAGTCGTGCGATCACCAGCGGAAAGTGGTGGGCAACAGTGTGCGATTACCTACGGCTAATGGTACACAAACGGGCGAGTAGCTGCGACTAGTGGCAGGTATTCGTGCGATCACTTGCGATGAATGGTAGCTAATCGTACGGTTACTTCTGCTCATCGTACGAACGTCGTGCGTTCACTGGTTTCAAACGATGCTACGGTTGGCATTCCGATATGCAAAATTATGCGTTTGTGAAAAGAAGGTGTGAATGGAATGCTTTTTAACAACCTCAACAAAGGAAAATATTTATTTTATGTTCATTATTCACGTTGCTATATAAATCAGTGTTCACTTCTGACATGCACCATTTATGTTCATAGAGACCACATGTACTCGTAAATTACATGTACAGTATAATTCAGACATGCCTCCAAGAAAGCTCAGGAAGAGGGCGAAGCCTGTAGCGGAGGAAATAGAAGAAGCCTCCGTCGAAGATGCACAAGATGATGTTGAAGGTCATTCCGGACTTGATCCCGAGAATGACATTTACTTTATGAAACAGCAACAACAAATATCAACAGAAAAAATGCATTAATCACATTCCAGGTATTCGCAAGTCAGGATCATACTATCGTACGATGAGCTACCATTTGACGTGCGTCTACCCGCGATTAGTTTACCACTTCTCGTATCTATGCAAGTAGTCCGGCGGTTAAGCCGAATAATTGTTCACTTTTATCTAAAAGCACCAAATTTGGCACAGATGTTGATTTTTACATAAAATGCAAATTCTGATATTGGGCCCTCAAAAAGAGCGGTGGCAGCCATTTTTCAAAATGGCCGCCATTCAGAATTCCTGAAGCAAAGAATGTGCCATTTCTTATCAATTTGTAGTGAAATTGGGCACCATATGTGCATACAATTTTGTTATAAGTAATTCGGAATCATTTCTGGACATCATTATAATGAAATAATTACTAAAGTTGCCAATTTGAAGAAGTTTGTATAAAAAAATCATAAAATAAGATAAAAATGTAAGCTAGAAACGGAAACATTTGAAAATAACGCTTTGGTACTTGTATCAATTATTTTAAGTGTAATTTGAAGCAAAATAATTTATGATGTTGCCAATTTGAAGATGTAAAATCGTTGAAATGATTTATATAATGTATACAACAAAACACAAATATGATAATGGTGATATAATAATGACAAAAATAATGGTAAAAATGTATTGATTGATGATGAAGATGATGATGGTGATGATGATGATGATGATGGTGGTGGTGGTGATGACGACGACAATGATGATGACAATAATTAGGGTATAATAATAATAATGAATTAATAATAATAAATGATAATAATAAAATAACACTGATAATAATAATAATAATAATAATAATAATAATAATAATAATAATAACTATTATCATCATCATCATCATCATCATCATAATCATTAATATACTACTTTACACTATACTACGCGCATATTTACAAACATACATACATACATACACACACACAAACACACGCACAAATACTCACATAAATTTCAGAATGATACAGGATGATCACCTGTCAGCTCCTCACAAAGATTGTGACACACAGATGTAAACCTCTTGGGAAATGAGATTCGGGAAGAGAGTACTGCTACTATTGCAAATTATAGCAGTTGCCTGATTTTTTAAACATTTTACTATGATAATACGGCTAGCACTCTAACACTAACGTGAAGCAAACAAGCAAATGACATAGATAGGTAAACAAAATCTACAAGTAGAAGTTGTGAAACACCTTTCTTTCCCGCTGCTACAAATGAGAGGTGGCCACAGCAAATACGGTCTCTTCATCACGATCTATTCTGTGATATGTCCTCCGTCACACCAACCATCCTCATAATCCTCTATAGTCTCTTGCCAGATTCACAAACCTCCTGTTTGTTCTAGCGCTCTTCCTTTTTTTTCGTAGTGGTACCATTTCCAACATCTTTTCCCCTGTGTACGTACTCCATATCTCTCCTTTAGACATGCCCAAGCTACCGCAATCTTCCCCCACTCGCCTTATCCCGCATCCTTCCTGAGTTTTATTTTGTTGTCCCTCTCACAAACTCAGATTTCTAAATTTGTCTCTTCTTGACACTACCACAGAAAATCGCAACATTTTTAATTGTGCTACACCAAACTCTTCTCCCCGTCATTTTGTGAGAGGGGCTGTCTCAAGCCTGTACATCGTGGCTGATCCAACCACTGTCATATAGCTGATGTTCCCCTTTGTTCTGCCCGATACAAATGTGTCACGCATCTCTCTAGTAACTCTCTTCACTGTCTTCCGTGTTACAGTCCCCATTACTTTGCAATGTTGAGCTTAAGTATTTTCAGTTTCACCGTATCTCCAGCTACATGTACAATCTCAATAACACACATGTGTTCTGCTTTTGTCCGGCTATATTTCAACCCTTCCTCTCATAGCATGTCTCTAACTCTACAAATTGTCCTCAATCTGCTCCCTTGCTCTCAGAGCAAATCACAAATGTCATCTGCGAAGATAATGGCCGGTTCATGGGGCCTCCTCACCTCATACGTCCGCCTGTCCATCACCATTGTAAACCAGAATGGGCTCAGCGCCAAATCCTTGGTACTATCCGACTCTCTCACTTTGAACCATTCAGTCACCCAACTATAGCTGCACACTTTACGGTCTGCATGTAGCATGCTTCTATTATCCTGCACTATCCTCACATACTTACTATCCCTGACTTTCTTACTCCTCTCTTGGCTCCTTTCCGAGATCTGCAATGACACAATGCCCCTCTTTTGCAAATATCGCATCCGTTGTGATCCTACTTGGCATAAAGCCGTATACCTGCTCCTCACAAAATTGGCACTTTATTTCTCAGCCTAGCATCCACCACTCTTTCCCAGAGCTTCGTAGTATATGACTCATTTTATTCCCCTATAATTACTTTAAAGGTAAATGACATGATTGGGGGTAGTCCTCAACTTGGGCTGAAACTACTTTAGAATCAAGTAAACTATGCATGGATTCTCCTGTGAAAATCTTGTAGTCAAACGTTGACTCATTCTAAAATAAACAAGGTCAATATCACTGGTATCACGGAAACCTGCTGTGTGGCTCTCTATGGGGCTTATGTTTATCATCCCGGAAAAAAATAAGATACTCCTATGTTTATGCTTGATTCTCCTTAAGGAAACAAATTACAGACAAATCCTCCCAGGTGGGAGATCCACTCCTGCTAGTGTATGGTTGGTATATATTTCAACTCATTTGGTTCTTGAGGCATTTTCAAGTATTCCCAATTATGTCACTCACCTTTAACTTTGCAATTTATCTCTGTTCGTAGATTGTATGCTTTTCCTCCAGTCATCTGGCATTCTTTCACTATCCAAGATCCTATTCGACAGTTTTGTCAGAAAATTCCGACCCATGCCACCCAAACACATCCATGCCTCCACTAGTATATCATCTGGACTCATAGCCTTTCAATTCTTCATTATTTTCATATTGCTCTCACATCTCTCGAAATGATAGGTTGTACCTCCACATTTAGTCTGTCTGTAGCATCTATGTTTATCACGTTTTCTTCATTCATCACTTTCTCCCCCCTTTGTGTTCAATTTCTCATACAGTTCATCATATGCCCCACTCTTGACCTTTGCCACTGCCTTCTTTACTTGCGTCTTGACACTCTTGTTTACTTGTTTCATCTCTCTGCTCATCCCGTTTTGCAAATGGAACATCTATCGATTAATAATGTTCAAATCGCAGTGAAATGAACTAATAATTGTCTGCAGAGACTGGCTATCTGCGGCCAGAGGTGCTTGCATAAAATGATATCACAACAATCCCCCTAACCCCCACCTCTTTGACCATAATCGTCAGGACTCTCTTCTCAGATTGGTCATTCCCAAATTACAACCAATCGAAGAAGGGGGTACTGCTGGTGTAGTCGAATTCGGGTGGGGGATATTGGTATATGTCATGGCTCCTCAGGGCACATAGCCAGTTCTGCAGACAGAGACAGTAAGTACATTTTCACTGCGATTTCAACAATAAAGATGAGCAGCTTGTTGCACACGCAGACTTGGCACTATACGAGTGCTCTGATTCCGATTAGATATAGATCTTCCGATAATGTTTGTGTGCGTGTGTGTGCGTGAGTGTATATTTTTTTGTTCTTTTGATGCTATAATGTAAAGTAATATATTTATCATAATGATTATGTTAATGATGATTGTTATTATTATTATTATTATTATTTGTATATTCTTACTCCCTTTTTTTATTTATATCATTATTACAATCAGTGAATAATGTTTCATCAAAGATTTTGCGATCTTCAAGTTGGCAACGTATAGATAATTTTACAAATAATTTTGGAAATCATTTATATAAGTACCAAAGTACTACTTTCAATTTTGTTTTAGATTAAACCGTTAATTTTGGTTTTATTCTTTTTTATTTAATAACAAACTCTTTAAATTGGCAACTTCAATGATTATTTGATTAAAAATGATATCTAGAAATGACAGCTAATTAGTTATAGGAAACGTGTATTTTCGTGTAGTGCACAGTTTCATCATAAATGGGAAACGAATGACACATCATAATTATACAGGAATGTGAAATGGAGGCCATTTTGGAAAATGGCTGCGACGGCTCTCCTGAGCAAAATTCTCGAAGGCCCAATGTCTAAATTTGTTTATCATATATTTATCAACGTCTGTGCCAAGTTTGGTACTTTAAGACAAAAGTTAACAATAGGTTTGATATGCCTAATAAAGCTGCTTAGGTTAGAACTGATTTCTGTACATTATGATACATCCTTTGTATTGACATAACACACCCATTGATACATTGGGTTACGTATTGTACGGTTTTACTAAATATCAACTAAGTATCAACCTTGGATAGCTATAACTTCTTTTTACAGCAATGAATCTAGAATTTTTACAAGTTATTGCTATGATATTTGGGCACTTTTTGATAAAACATGAATTCATGAATTGAAAGGGTTTTTTAAATATAAGGAAAAATATTTTGGAACATTATTCACTTTTGGAAAAAATCGTAAAAAAATCACATTTCTGCCCATAAATGTCAACTATAATGTACTTGAATCTTCTTAAATAGGGTATCATCTTGTAGAAAATTTAGTCCCCTTTAATATGATGTCACAAACATGGTAAAATATGGTTCCGTTAGAAAGATATCTTCCGAATTTTAAAAAACAATTTTTCAAGGCGGCCATTTTGAAAAAATGGCTGCCACGACTCTCCTTGGCAAAATTCTCGAGGGCCCAATATCTAAATTTGTTTATTATAATATTAATCAACATCTATGTCAAATTTGGTGCTTTTAGACAAAAGTGAACAATTCGGTCGATATCTTGGACTTAACCGCCGGACTAAAATTCCCTCCTGGAGTTGAGATTAGTGGCACGATTATCGTACGGTGATTGCACGATGCACGCACGATCACTGGCGATTGCTTGCACCTCTTTGCGATCAATTTGATCGTAGCCAAGGTTTTTAAACCGCGTTTGAAACCTATTTCGATCGTACATCAACTGCGATCACAAGTGATTTCCATGGTTGTCGTACGATAAATCGCAACGTTCTAACTGCACTAACAGGGATCACCTGCGATAATCGTCGTAACTCAATCGCAGGTAGTCGCAACTGCTAGTGTGACAAGGGCCTAAGGAAAACCCAAATAGGGGGTACTGTGTGACACGTACCCTCAGCAAGGCCCTATTAATGAGTAAATTTCTATTAATTTTACGCCTTTGCGAAATTTTTCCATACAGCAAGATCGCCGAAACAGATACAGGGGGAGGAACTTTGATTCAAAAAGTGCATAAATCAATACGGCGCGATTAACACGCGTCGAGCGGCATGCATCGGTCACATCAGGTCAGCTCAAGGCTAGCGCAGGTGCGATCTGATTGGTTGGGAAGAACTAACAGTTACCCCAAAACCTCTCTTCATTGACTTATTTCTGTTAGTTGCCGGCTACATCTTCCTTTAATAAT
>JZLH01S0206638.1:52856-66121 GCA_001188425.1 Eucidaris tribuloides
AGTGATAAATAGTAATTTCACTCACTGAATTAAAACAGAGCTCTTAGGGACTTCCCGATAGACTTAAAGGTTCCAGGAAAAACTCATGAAAATGAGTTTTAATTGATAGTTAATAATTGTTGTTGGAATACCATTCTATCGAAAGTTACCTGGGAAATCATCTAATATTAGAATAATACTGCACTAAAGAATGAAATACCATTATTTCTTAGCCAAGTTCGCCCCGCCCACAAAAAAACTCTGAAACCGTGTTTGCGTCATCAGAGGAACGCCGCTCTCTGTATAGCTTGGGCAGCGAGCGAGCTTGACTTTCATAATACACGCAATACAAGGTCTGTCGCCAGTAAAACAACAAACTTCGAGGTCATTTTTAATCATTCTTATGGCATATTTGACCGTCTCTGAATCATCTGGGAGTGATTCAGGGTCAGAGATATCAATTTCTGACTCGGATCTTAATTTTGATGACAACTAAGCCCAGCAACTAAGACGAAATTTTGTCACCAGATTTCAGCCAGAAGCGCAAGACGAGCGACACCGCTGACCTGAGGCCACGGACATGAAAAATCACGAATTTCAGAGACTTTGGAAACAATTATTGGTAAGTAAGGCATATTCAAGCTAAAGTGTAGATAGTTTTACGTAATTTGAAGTATGTTATCATCACATATTGAACATGCAATTTAATGAAAATGTCTATGCTTGTACTGTGTCGGCGATTGTATCCGTGCATTGCACGCCGCGAGTGTCACCAGTAGTTGGCGGCGCAGCCACAGGGGTAGAGTCCCAGTGGCTTTCCGGCTGATGCAGTGTTTCGCCTCTCGGTGTTGGACAAGATAAACATCGCCAAAATATCTAGGCCTACACACTCACCAGAATTGGGCCGGTAAATCAGACGGCTCGAGTAGTTTCTCTTCGAATAATTCTGATATTTATGTGAGTCGTTCAAATTGGAAAATAACAGAATTGTTCGAAGAAAAACTCCACGAGCCGTCATCCATTGGAGTGTGTCTACATTTTGGCGATGTCGATCTTGTTCAACAAAACCGACAGAGAAACAAGACGCTGCATCAGCCGGAAAGCCACGGGACTCTACCCCTGTCGACTCGCTGCGCCGCGCAGCTAACTACTGGTGACACTCGCGTGCATGCACGGATATTATCCCCGACATAGTACAAAGCATAGACATTTTCATTAAAATGTGCGTTCAGTATGTGATGATATCATACTTCAAATTACGTAAAACTACCTAAATTTTAGCTTGAATATACCTTACTTACCAATAAGTGTTTTCCAAAGTCTCTCATATTCGTGATTTTTCACGACGGCTTGCGTGGCCCTGGTCAGCGGTGTCGCTCGTCCGAGTGCACTTAATTCTGGCTTAAACCTGGCGGCAAAATTTCGTCTTAGCTGTCATCAAAATTAAGATCCGACTCAGTCATGGAAAACTCTGATCCTGAATCACTCCCAGATGATTCAGAGTCGGTCGAATATACCTTAATAATAATTAAATATGACCTCGAATTTAGTTGTTTCACTGCCGACAGACCTTTCATGTGTACGTATTGCATGTATGACGCAAGTCAAGCTCGCTGCGCAGAAAGCGGCGTTCCCCTGATGACGTCACATGATTAAGAGCTTGTTTTGCATATCAGGCCCAAAAATTATGGGCGTTCCCGTACAGTTTTTATTTTAGTGAATAACTCGAAACCTGAAACTTGCATCGAGAATTAAAAGTCAGATCGGAATTCTAGATGAAAAAATACTTTACAAGATGTTGATTACCCATTTTTAATAGTTTTCATGTCATAGGACCTTTAAGGCTCGATGTACCGAAATTTCTGAAGTCATGATTATAGACATCAGTCTGATGATCGAATGGGGTATGTAATATACCCGCTCCAAATAAGAAAAAATGTCATGCGCATTACTTTATTTTATGAATTTTTCTACTTATCAAAATTATGGGGGGCAAACGATATGTGGGTGGGCGACTGCCCCTATACACTAATTTTCATTCTTCTTATTAGCATAAATTACGAATTTGTCAATTAAAGTGGCAAAAACTCAATCTTTTTAAAAGTGAAAATGCAAAGGGAGGGGTATAACTCCTTCCAGACCCTCCCCAATGATGTTTATATTTATTTCTATTTGGTCATTTTACAATTTTGTAATCGATATCAGCTCTAATCTTTTATTGCAACATTAGCTATATAATGTTTAAAGCACATTTTTCAAAGGTAATAGAGCACTTTCTTACTATGAGATGGGTCTTCTCGCAGCCAATTTTATCATCACGTTCTACTATCTGGGGTACCCTTTTCACACGTCCCCGCGTCCTTTTTGGATCATTTAGAATCGTCTAATTAGCGAAAATTATGAATTTAAAGACGCTATAGCAGGTGTGCCAGAAAGAAACTCTACGAGTATAAATGCTAATTTCTTCACTCATAATATTAGCAAAATGTATAATTTAATTTTTGCTTAGAACCCATATCCTTTTCCCAATAAAATGAACCAAGATCATACACACTATAGTAAGGCGTTTTGATTCTAGGCATTTTTCGGAGGCATCGCACCATTTCTCCAAATCGCTCAATTTTTTCTACCAGCGGCGGTCATCGGACGCACTAGACTAATTGGGCCTACTGAGCTTGGCCATATCCAACCCGCATACCAACAACCGCGATAAGATCAATGGAGATGGTAGCGTAGCATCGTCTGTCTTACACCCTGACATGCCATCGCTTTCAAAAAAGACGAAATACTAACCTCATCTGTACCCCCCCTCGCGGTTTGTCTGGTATTCGGCTGGTATAGCTCACACACACACACACACACACGTTCCGATGACCGCCGCTGTAGAAAAATTGGCGAAATTTTGGAAATTGCATGCCTCCGAAAAATGCCTAGAATTCAAAAAGCCTTACTCAAATAATGATCTTGGTATCAATTTTATGGAAAAAGAACCTTCCTAACCAACAAAATAAAATTAATGAAATTTTGCAATAAAATGTGACAAAATTAGCCGAGTTATACTCGTAGCAACTCTTTCTGGGCCACCCTGTATAACACTGTGGAAGGCCCGTTTATAAAATTGTCGAACTTTGCTGTCTGACATATCTGACAGTGTTTGGATGGAAAAATAAACACCCTAGAACACAAAAGTTTGGACCGTTATGCTGTCACTATAGTACAATATGTGCAGATAAAGATTGGCACATTAATTTCCTATCGGCCGATAGGAAATTCTGCAACACAGCAGTCTATGGGGGAAAGCTGGAATGGTCTCTCAATGGTCTTCACTTTTTAAAGCACTTAATGATCGTTTTAAACTGCGATTTTTTCAGGGCTTCATTTTTAGACCATATCAGAGATACTGGTAGCATGGGGAATCATGTAGCTCAGATTTTTTAAACTGGAAACATTGTTATACAATGCCTTTAAGAGTCAATGAAATACAAATTCATGTGGGGCAAATACTGTACTTTTTTGAGAGTGAAACTGCAAAACTTTCTCACCCTGGGAAACCCCCTCCCAGATCCTCCTCCAATTAGGTTTATGTTTAGGACTATTTCATATCAATATCACTTCTTATTTCTCTGAAATATGATCGAACTTTTCATGCAAATTTCAAAGGCAAAACAGGGGTACACTCGCAGCCACTTCATCAGCACTGCATGCAGCCTGAAGGGAATTCCCTTTACCCCCCCCCACCCCCTTGCTTTACAAATGCAAAAAAAAAAATGAATATTCAGGCAAAAAAATGTTGTACCCCACTCCCCCCCCC
Organism: Eucidaris tribuloides; assembly: GCA_001188425.1. Classification (NCBI taxonomy): domain Eukaryota; kingdom Metazoa; phylum Echinodermata; class Echinoidea; order Cidaroida; family Cidaridae; genus Eucidaris; species Eucidaris tribuloides. The sequence goes on from JZLH01S0206638.1 coordinate 56,647, forward strand.
CCCCACTGAAGATGTCCCAGACGCCTATGGATATTCGTACGTAAACTTCGCTTTGCACTTGTCCTTTTGGGTCACAAAATTTTTCCAATTTTGAGATGCATTAAAAAAATGCAAGTCAAAAGTTTGTAATCTAATGTTGTGAAATTGACCGTGCATATTAAGCATTTGGGGCTAGTACTATTTTTAAGTGTGAATATGAGTCTAAGCGCATTTTTTTTTTTTTTTGGTTGTCACATGTGTTGTCTACTTGCCTCTTGTATATGTGCCCCATTATGCCCTTCCAGGAGTTGTCTACTTCAGAAATGCTCGACTCTCTGTTCAGGACACTGATCTAACCGTATACACAGTTGTACCAGATGCCTTGGTTCCATAAACTGTGTGAAAGCCATAATGAAGTGTCTTCATATCATAGTTCTCGGTTGCTGCTTGTAGCTCCTCAACCTTCTTTTCTCGCCAGTCGTTTTTCGTCTTTCATAGTTTCTGCTGGAGAAATTACCTTACCTGCTGGTAATCTTGTTTCTTTTTGCTGCTGTTCTTGTCATCAAGCGGATCTTTGTGGGTGTTATACAGCTTCTTGATGAATTTCTGAATATATTCTTTATTCCCATCAAACCAGTATCGTGTTTCCTCTTCACGAAACCAAGGGTTTTATTATTATTTATTATTTATTTTATTCGTCACATCATATATAAAAACATACAAAATGACAGGAACTAAAAAAGTGAATCAAAACACTGTTTGCCCACAAGGCATTAGCTGCCTAAGCTGTGGCACTGTACACGACCTCACGGAGGACCTCCACTTCTTTTTCAAACTGTCGTGTTCATGTTCGATGTTGGACAGGGACTACTGAAGACTCCACTGTAGCACATCCATGTTGAAGGTTGGCTGAGCGATATTCAACTTTCAGAGGGACTTTTTCCTAACCGTCTCCTTTTTTTCGTCTAGCTGTATATTCAATTTACTCCGGAGCAGGCGGTGATCGGACTAACAGTCTGCTCCTTCACAGCGTGTGATGTGAACATCACAGCGGTCACGCTGGCAGGCGTACTATGGCATAGTCAAGCATGTGCAACTACCTTTGTGAAAGATGCATCCATGTCCTCTTGAACTTATCCGTTTGCTGAAAGATCATGTTCACTTTGAGCACACAGCAGCAGCAGCGGTCCGTTGGAGTTGCACTTGCCTTTACTATGGTGTAGCAAGATGTTTGGCCAGGAGGGGTAATCAGCTCCTGCTGGTTAATTAAAATCTCCAAGGATGATAAGCTTGACCTCGCAGTTGACGTCTGAGAAAACACAGTTAATATTCTCATAGATTCTCTGATGTCATCAAGGTTTGTCATATAAGCACTGATGACGGTGGCAGAGCAGTCCTTTGTGAACTTAAGATGTAGGGTCATCAGTAATCATCGATGCCACGAGGTAGGCTGTCCAGCTGGTTTGCAAGTTTGGGGCAAATGGCAAATCCAACATCAAAGTCCTTGTTGGATCTTAACGCTTGATCTCGATGCAGTAGAAGGTGCACCCTCCATCAATTTCTTCAAGGTACATTTCCCTGGCGAATCTCGTTTTACTTCGGGCTGCAATGGTAATCTGGTACTGGCATATAGCATCCTGGCGATAAGCGCAGTTCGATGCTCCGGTATGTCTTCTCTGTCGCTGTGACAGAATACGAGCACTGGACGACCATCACATCGCAGCTGCCAAACGTGCAGAGTAAAGAACTCCCAGCAGCATCCTGTGCCTGTTCTCGTTACCACTTCGCCATCGCCGTAGGTCTTGACCACAATTGTACTGGATGGCGTCTAACTTGTTTTGGGACGACCTGTATGACAGTATCCCTGATTAGCAAGTGAGCCTTTAAAGAGGAAAATGGTTGTACAGACCCTTCCCTTTCCTATCGCCTATCGACGCTCAAAGTCCGACAGGGGCAAAAAAACTACCAGGTGTAAGGCGGCCCTACCAGGTGCAGCTTTGTTGTTTGAAGTATCCATCTCCTAGACTAAGTGCGAGTTAACTCGTGTTGGGGTCTATGGAAAATGCGTGTTATCAAATCGTCTCCAACGGGCTAGGAATATTTCCAGCCAAGGACGTCGAGCTCTTCCTACTTTGCTAGATAGCCGTCAATGACTCTCTTGAGCCTCCGCCCTTTGAATCTTGTTTTTGTTTCCACCTGATGGATGTCTAGCAACCCTCTCAGCCCCGATTTGAAACATTTGGGAGTGCCAGTTGAATTGCTGGCAACTCCAGGTACTCCAGATGAAGATGAATTAAATTTGAATTTATGTATGAAACCAAATTTGTCCAACCTTTCTGATAAGTGTAATGCCAGCTTCCTATTGAGCTGTGATACCAAATGGATATTAATTTTGGTATATGATTGACATCATGTGATGTGAAAGACACTATTCAACAATATTTCCAGTGTAAAATATCTCAGCTACAATCTATACTATTATTGTCTCTAATAAGGTCTACAAATGAAGTTTTAAATTCCAATTCAGAATGATCAAGTGCCTTCAAATATTAAAAATCAAAAAGCAAAGCAACCAATCCGCCCCCCCCCCCTAGACTGTTGTAATTACAGATTTTTTTCCGGGACATAAAAGGGCAGTTACATGATTAGGAGAAATAAAAAACTGCTTCTAAAGCCAAACTGGTTGAAAAACTATAACGTCTATACTCCAGCTGGAGTGTATCTCCGGGATGGAAGAATTTGCCTTGAATTTGTTTACTTATGGAGAATCCAGTATGTAACATACCAAAAGGGAATTTCTCTCGTGTACCCGAGAGAAAGTCAATCCCATAGAAAGCTACACAACAAATTTGTCTGTCACAAGTAATCGTTGTAACAACTGATCTCGTTGAATAATATGAAGTAACATCTAAATATTTGCATTATGCAGTAGTGGGTAATATCAAACAATTGTTATTATTAATGATTACATCAATACATCTCAAAATCCATGGAATATCGGCTTGCATTATGGGATAAAGTCATCTAAAGCTTCAAGTAGTAGGTACCAATGATCCAATCCGCATTGTTTCAGAGGCGATTTTTTTTTAAAATGATACTAAACCAGGAATTATAGTAAATTCAATTGAAATACACTATCATACACTATTAAGTTACATAATTGGTGAATCAACATGATGTTTACTAATACGGGGAAGTTTCCCCGAAAATTATCGTATGGAAAGACGCGCTGATATGTGTCCAGGTGGGAACAATGTGGACACAAACTGGCCTCTCTAAGCCAAAAGATGAGAGTCCACCATATCGTACTTGAATGATGAATATTAAAAACAAAACAGCAGTCCATTGTTTGTTTTTCAATTTCTTCTTATCATTGCAGAGCCTTTTGGGTTCATCAGTAACTTACAAGGATTGCTGTGGGTCCGAGTAGAGCAGTACACCTTCAAGGGGATCATGGTCAGATTGTTTCAACATCTTCTCAAGTACGAAGACTTTAAATGTCCTCCACTCATCCATCCATTCTCTATCCATCTTTACGTAAACTCAGGATTTGTTCGGCACCTTTAAATTTGCAAAACAGTACTTTATATGAGAAGATTTTTTTTTCACACATTTAAATTTCAAGTAAAAGAGGGCCTGATGCTTCGATCCTATATCAGGACCTTTGATAACATCAAAGGCAAACTGACTATACAGGACTGGAACAAGGTATTAAAGGGAGAAGGGGCCAGCAACTAACAGGCACAAGTTAAGAAAATATTTGAGTTCTTGCCAACCAATCAGATCGCACGTGCACTGGTCTGGAGCTGACCATGCGTGACCGATGCATGCCATTGCCACCCGGCGTGTGTTAGTCGCACCGTGGTAATGTATGTACTGTTTGAATCGATAAACTCCTCCCCCTATAACTGTTTCTGCAAGTTTTATCCCGGGATAAAACTTGCAAAGACGTAAAATAAACGCAAATTTACTGATTTATAGGGCCTTGCTGAGGGTGAGTATCACACAGTACCCCTTATTTAGGCTGTGTTTATCACTATGTACCATAATTCTCACATTACTCACAATGTCATTTTTATTCTTAACTTATGCCTGTTAGTTGCTGTCTCCTTCTCCCTTTAAACACAGACACACGTGACCACATAGAGTAGAAGTATCTGAAAAGAGAATAAACAAAAACCATATTAAAGCTGTGGAGAAAAGTGGGAAAAGCTGGTAGGATAAACAAAAGCAAGATTACATCTGTGGAGAAAAGTGGGAAAAGCTGGTAGGATAAACAAAAGCTAGATTACATCTGTGTGGAGAAGTGGGAAAGCTGGAATGAAAGAGAGAATAACACAAATAGGTGGAAAAGGTCATGGGAGGAGGTTGGATCAATCAGAGTGACAGATTTATTTTGAATCCTCATGGTTTATTACAGAATCTTACATGTTTCCCATATAGTCCAGTCCATCCAGCAAATTTGAGGGAGTAACCTAACCCACCACCAAAAATCCACTGCATAGCTTTTCAGTACGCTCCCCTATGTACCATACTAACAGTCCATAAATGGTCCTTACATGGGAAAGTGGCGTAGTTACCATATCATGCAAATAATCTTTAGAAGAAAACTGCAGAAAACGTATGTTCACTATGATTTAGCATTCTAATTCAACCAATTGTCCAAAAACATATAGTGATATAGCATAATACATGAATTTTTACAATTGGAATTTTATCTTATCTTCATATTATACAATTAGATTGCGCCATTAGATACAATACTAATATTCCATATCTCTTTGCATATTAGTACTGGATGAAACAATCAAACGTCAGTTTTTCACGAAATTGTCATCTTGGCTTTCCTTAATTATCATTGTTTCGCCCCATATCACTTTGCAGATCTCACGCAGCTCCGAGAAAGCTTTGCAAAATTTCGTGCACATTGAGTTTTTCATTACCCTCATCGCGCGGATCTCAGTTTAGATTTCGGTGATCAAAGGTCGCAGTACCTTGCGCATGTCCGATTTCACATAATTAAAGAATTACAGATTGGATTAGCTATGTATATGTATGAGGAATTGAAATGAAGGTGCCAGGTATTGGGTAACAAAGAACTTGAAATTGCACGGGAGACAGAAAGAAAGGAAGGACAGACAGCCCGAAGAAAGACAGATAGAAAGAAATAAAGAAAAAACAAACATAAAAAGGAAAGACAGACAGAAAGAATGGAAGGATCGAAGGACAGATAGTACGAAAGAAAGAAAGAAAGAAAGAAAAGACTGATAGAAGCTAAAAAAGGAAGACAGGTAAAATGAAAGAGAAAATGAAGAGAAACAAAACTGAATGTATACTATGCTGCTTACACCATTCTCAAACGTGCTCTTAAATACGCAATACACGGGTCTACGTCTCTACCGTTGTCTTTACAGAACGAACGCTAATTTGCCCGAGTACGGTTGTCTTCTAGCAGGGGACGGTACGTTTTGCGGTTTCGCGCATGCGCAGATTGATTGCACGCTCGAACCCGCCGTCCTCTTTGCTTACCGTCGCGAATCGAAAGCTCCCTAATACTTTGGCCCGACGGCCGAGCAAAAAATCAGAAACGAAACGGCAAATTTGGGGGTCTCTGGAACTGAAAAAAATAAAAAATTTTGCTGTGCCTTCTGAATGTGATGGCTCTGGAACGGAATTTGGCTGAAAATGGTGGGTCTCAACCGCGGCACATATATGTATGCAACAGCAATTAATTACTAAGTGCCCCCGCCCCCCGGGCCTTGTACCCTATGTTTTTGTATTCGTAGCATAATACCGTACAAAGTCATCATTGTACAAACATATACACGAAATCTTCGCTCCGAAAACTCACAAAATCTTACGGTACTACGAGTTTATCATTAAATGGATGCGTATTTAACTCTTACATAGACGCTCTAAAACTCTAGAATTAATCTGTTTCTATCTGCATCACATCAGAGAAATCAGGTACAAATACTTAAATCATAATCTGAAACACACGATACTTTAACACTTTTTATGCTTCGCAGCCGACGGTGCCGCACATTTGTTCAATTTGGCCCTACACGGTTATTTGTTCCGTGAGAAGCAGGGATTGATTTTAATGAAAACTAGGATGCAAGTATGTACTTTGAGGCGCCGTATTTCTAGGCTGTCTCCCTTTTCTGGATTAGTAACTCTAATGCATCCAACCACGGGTGGCATCCGTGGGGACGGTGGGACATGTCTCTCCCCCCCCCTCGATTTTTTCCCGGGCTTCCCATCGATTTTTAAACGTAATATTACTTTTTTTTTAAATTTTTTTAACGCATTTTTCATAGTTTTGGTTATCTGGCACACTATTCATAAAGATAAATATGATTAAAATAGATAATTAAAGTAATAGGCTAACATTGTTGGAAACTTCAAATTAAAAAAATTGTCAAAACTTTGCTATCTGAGCTACATAGTAGTGTTTGAATGGTCAAGTAAACACCCTAGAATACAAAAGTTTGGAAATTTATGCTGCCACTGGCAAGATATGAATGAATAAACTCGGGGCGAGTAAAAAAATAGCCTTGATCCACACACAGTTAGTTTATGGGAGGAAATGGGCACGTATATCCGGTCAACTTACGATTTTCACTTTTTTGAATCACTAAATAAACATTTGAAATACAATGTTTTCAGGGCGTTATTTTTAGTACCTTATCAAAGACACTTAGAGCATGGGGCATTATGTAGCTCTACATTTTTTAAACTGTGGTAAATGTTAGCTTATGGCTTGAAACTATACTGAGGGGAGAGGGGGTTCCAAGGTCACACTTTCCACCTTTTTAAGTATCCTCGGGGGGGGGGGTTACCCCGCGCGAGCGTATTTTCATTTCACCTCCCGTGTTTTCGTCCCCCATCTCGTCACATGAAATCTCCACTACTGGTTATTGCTCACAGCATCAACACCATCCCTTCTAAACACTTGCCGCACCACCACATTCTATTTGCCTCTGCCAGCTGGTGCACCAATTCTTCACACCGCACCGCTCAGTTTATTCGCTCCTTCACGAAATTGTCATCTTGCTTTCCCTTAATCATCATGTTTCGCCCCATATCACTTTGCAGATCTCACGCAGCTCCGAGAAAGCTTTGCAAAATTTCGTGCACAACATTGAGTTTTTCATTACCCTCATCGCGCGGATCTCAGTTTAGATTTCGGTGATCAAAGGTCGCAGTACCTTGCGCATGTCCGATTTCACATAATTAAAGAATTACAGATTGGATTAGCTATGTATATGTATGAGGAATTGAAATGAAGGTGCCAGGTATTGGGTAACAAAGAACTTGAAATTGCACGGGAGTGCGGGGGTAAACGCATCAACTGTCACGCAGTTGAATTGCTCTTTCTTTGCGTTTAATCTTTATTGTACTTTTTTCCTGTATACAGACTGCCGTTACAATGGCATTTGAGTCGAAAAACTGGTGAAGTCCACATAGTGATGGAAAGGGGTGCAAAGGCTATCAACTACCTGCTCTAGTAAGTTCATTGTCGCAAAAACAAGAATTATAATCATTTAGTGAATCTTCCGAGCAATAACCCTGGTCGGTTTCATGACATCTTATTTCTAGTAGGCCTACTTCCCAAACGCCATTAGGCGGAAGATATGATATTGTCCCAGCAACTTCCTGCGTGACTGCCTTCTAGCCACTGAACCATAGTTCAGTGTTTCTAGCGAGAACTTGTTTCTGTTATTGTTGTTGTAGATGTTGCTTAATCCGAAGAAGGTATTAGAGCTGGAGTTAAAACAAGTCATGTTTCTTTGAACGACGTTCGAAGCCGCCACTCGAAAATTGTATAGCTATGGGCTGCTTACAAACCAATTCTCAAACGTGCTCTATTAAATACGCGCATACTAGCGGGTCTAATACGTCTCTACCGTTGTCTTTACAGAACGAAACGCTAATTTGCCCGAGATAGGCGGTTGTCTTCTAGGAGGTGGACGGTACGTTTTGGGCGGTTTCGCGCTGACGCAGATTGATTGCACGCTCGAACCCGCCGTCCTCTTTGCTTACCGTCGCGAATCGAATAGCTCCCGTAAATACTTTGGCCGACGGCCGAGCAAAAAAATCAGAAACAGGAAACGGCAAGATTTGGGGGTCTCTGGAACTGAAAAAAATAAAAAATTTGCTGTGCCTTCTGAAATTGTGATGGTCTTCTGGAACGGAATTTTGGGCTGAAAATGGGGTTCAACCGCGGCACATATATGTATCAACAGCAATTATACTAAGTGCCACCCGCCCCCCCCCCGGGCCTTGTTACCCTAATGTTTTTGTATTCGTAGCCATAATAAAACCCCGGTACAAAGTCATCATTGTACAAACATATACACGAAATCTTCGCTGCCGACAAACTCACAAAATCTAACCGGGTAGCTACGAGTTATACATTATAATGGATGCGTATTTATCTTACATAACGCTCTAAACTCTAGATTAATCTGTTTCATCTGCATGCACATCAGGAATATCAGTACAAATACTTAAATCAACAAACAACAGATACTTTACACTTTTTATGCTTCGCAGCCGACGGTTGCCGCACATTTGTCAATAGGTTGGCCCTAACGGTTATTTGTTTCCGTGAGAAGCAGGGATTGATTTAATGAAACTAGGATCAAGTATGTACTGTTGACGGCGCCGTATTTCTAGGCTGTCTCCCTTTTCTGGATTAGTAACTCTAAGCTCCAACCACGGGTGGCATCCGTGGGGACGGTGGGACATGTCTCTCCCCCCCCCTCGATTTTTTCCCGGGCTTCCCATCGATTTTTAAACGTAATATTACTTTTTTTTTAAATTTTTTTAACGCATTTTTCATAGTTTTGGTTATCTGGCACACTATTCATAAAGATAAATATGATTAAAATAGATAATTAAAGTAATAGGCTAACATTGTTGGAAACTTCAAATTAAAAAAATTGTCAAAACTTTGCTATCTGAGCTACATAGTAGTGTTTGAATGGCAAGTAAACACCCCACTTTGCAGATCTCACGCAGCTCCGAGAAAGCTTTGCAAAATTTCGTGCACAACATTGAGTTTTTCATTACCCTCATCGCGCGGATCTCAGTTTAGATTTCGGTGATCAAAGGTCGCAGTACCTTGCGCATGTCCGATTTCACGTAATTAAAGAATTACAGATTGGATTAGCTATGTATATGTATGAGGAATTGAAATGAAGGTGCCAGGTATTGAGTAACAAAGAACTTGAAATTGCACGGGAGACAGAAAGAAAGGAAGGACAGACAGCCCGAAGAAAGACAGATAGAAATAAATAAAGAAAAAACAAACATAAAAAGGAAAGACAGACAGAAAGAATGGAAGGATCGAAGGACAGATAGTACGAAAGAAAGAAAGAAAGAAAGAAAGAAAGAAAGAAAGAAAGAAAGAAAGAAAGAAAAGACTGATAGAAGCTAAAAAAGGAAGACAGGTAAAATGAAAGAGAAAATGAAGAGAAACAAAACTGAA
>JZLH01S0206649.1:0-13996 GCA_001188425.1 Eucidaris tribuloides
CTCCACCGAAGCACAAAATTTGACTTGTTCATTTGCCTGTAATAAGAGGATAGGATCTCTACACGTTCCTATTTTTCAAAAAAGAGCAAAAATAATGTGCTTTTGACTTTCACTTCTACACCTACATCAAACTGACTATATATCGTTCCTCGTCTGATAACAATTTTCATCATCACCCTCTCCATCCCGAAGCCAAAAAAAAAACTTGTTCCTTGGCTTTGACACGAAAGTACACTGTATAGACTCATTACTGTACAGTTCCAGACACTTACAAAAATCCTCTTTTCTTTCCTTTTTTTTACAAAAGAGCAAAAATTATGTGCTTTTTAGATTTCATTCGTACAGCTACATTAAAACTGCATACAATCGTTGTTCCGTCCCGTCTGTACAATTTCACAATCCCTCTCTCACCGCCGAAGCACAAAAAATTTGGCCTTTTTAAGTGTACACTGTAATAAGAGTTCATTACATGTACAAAGTCCGCTACTTACAAATTCCTTTTTCACAAAAAGAGCCAAAATATGTTGCTTTTGATTCATTCTACCACCCGACTCAAACTGTATACAAATCGTTTTCGCGTCTGTAAATTTTAACAATCCCCTTCCACCCCGAAGCACAAAAATTTGCCCCTTTGACTTTGAGCAAATAATGCACTGTAATAAGCAGGTCATTACTCTACATAGTACACACACTTAGCCTACCATCTTTTTTCCACAAAAAGAGCAAATAAAATGTGTTGTTTTCACTACTACCATACATCAAACTTGTATATATATCGTTCCTCGTATTCTGTTCAATTATCATAATCCCCCTCTCCTCCCCGAAGCAAAAAAAATTGTTCCTTGCGCTTTTGAACGCAGTACACTGATATAAGGACGTCATTTAACTGGACAAGTCCAGACACTTACACAAAATCCTCTTTTTTTTCCTGTTTTTTTTACAAAAGAGCAAATTATGTGCTTTTGACTTTCAATTTCTACAGCTACATCTAAACTGCATCAATCGTTGTTCCGTTCCCGTCTGTACAATTTCACTCCTCCTTCCTCGCCGAAGCACAAAAATTTGACCTTTTACCATGTGCACTGTATAAGAGCGTCAGTATTACAAGTACACACACTTTACAAAATTCCTTTTTCACAAAAAGAGCCAAAATATGATGCTTGACTTTCATTCTACACCTACATAAATGTATACAATCGTTTTCCGTCCCGTCTGTTACAAATTTACAATCCTCTCTCCTACCAGGTTGAGCCACAACAAAATTTGCCCCTTGCTTTGAGCCAAATATACACTGTAATAGAGGTCATTACTCTACCACGACACACTTAGGAACCTACCAATTCTTTTCACATAAAAAGAGCAAAAATAATGTGCTTTTGATCTTGTCAACTCTAGCACATACATCAAACTGTATATAATCGTTCCTCCGTCCATGTTACATTTCATAATCCGCCCTCTCTCCCGAGAAGCACAAAAAAATTGTTATCCTTTGCTTGAACGAATAGACACTGTATAAGGACTCATTACTGCATAGCAAGTCCAGACACTTACAAAATCCTCTTTTTCTTTTCTTTTTTTACAACAAGAGCAAAAATTATGTGCTTTGACTTTCATTCTACAGGCTACAATAACTGCATACAATCAAATGTTCCGTCACCTCTGTCAATTTACAATCCGTTCTCCTCGCAGAAGCACAAAAATTTGGCCCTGTTGACTTTGAAACGCCAAAAATACACTGTAATAAGGGTCATTACTGCTACAAGTACGCCCACACTTTAAAAATGCTCTTTTTCACACCAAGAGGCAAACAAATGTGCTTTGACTTTCATTCTCACCTACATCAACTGTATATATACGTTCCTCGTCTGTACAAATTTCATAAGCCCCCTCTCTCCTCCCCGAAGCCACAAAAAAAAAATTGTTCCTTATGGCTTTGAACGGAGTACACTGTAATAAACGTTCATTATGTAACAAGTCGCATACAAAATCTCTTTTTTTTTTCTCTATTTTTTTACAAAAGAGCAAAAATTATGTGCTTTTGACTTTCATTCTAACGCTACATTAAACTTAGCATACAAATCAATTGTTACGCCCGTTGTCAATATGTACAATCCCTACTCTCCTCGCCGAAGCCACAATAAATTTGGCACCTTTGACTGTTGAGAAAATATACACGTGTAATAAGAAGGTCATTACAGTACAAGTAGTTACACTTTTAAAAAATCTCTTTTCACAAAAGAGCAAAAAATTATTTTGCTTTTGACTTTCATTTACAACCTACAATCAAACTGTATACAATCGTTGTTCCGTCCCGTACTGCTACCATTTTACAATCCATCTCTCCACGCCGGAGCACAAAAAAATTGCCCCTTTGAGCAAAAATACACTGTATAAGAAGCGTCAAATTATGTACAAAGTACGCATACACTTTAAAAATCTCTTTTTCACAAAAGAGCAAAAATTATGTGCTTTTGACTTTCATTCTACACCTACATCAAACTGTAGACAATCGTTGTTCCGTCCCGTCTGTACAATTTGACAATCCCTCTCTCCTCGCCAAAGCAGACACAATTTGCCCCTTTGACTTCGAGCGAAAATACACTGTAATAAGGTCATTACTGTACAAGTACACACACTTACAAAATCCATGTTTTCACAAAAAGAGCAAAAATTATGTGCTTTTGACTTTCATTCTACACCTACATCAAATACAATCGTTGTTCACTCCCGTCTGTACAATTTCACAATCCCTCTCTCCTCGCCGAAGCACAAAAATTTTGCCCCTTTGACTGGAGCGAAAATACACTGTATTAAGAGGTTTTTACTGTACAAGTACATGTACACACACTGAAAAAATCCCCTTTTTCACAAAAAGAGCAAAAATAATGCGCTTGTGACTTTCATTCTACACATTATCGTTCCTTTCACAAAGAGAGCAGGAATAATGTGCTTTTGGGACTTTTCAATACTACTTCAAACGTATAGGCATTGCTCCATCTGTAAAATTTTATACTCCCCCCCCCCCAGAAGCGAAAAAAAATTGACCCTTTCGTTTTGAATGAACGTGATAAAAAACAAGATGTTTTTTGTACATTTACATCAAACACATACTCTTACTTTTTTCACAGAAAGTGCAAGTACTCGGTGGAGTACAATATAGCCTAAAATAAATCTACATACAGTAAGTCTATGGGAGGAAGAAGGCAGGGGAATCTGGTTAGTATGAGTACATGTACCTTTTCACCTTTTTAACCCCAATATCCCGGGGGGGGGGGTGCAAAATGTGGCTTTGTGTACAAAATCAATGCAAATGGTGTTTTCAGCCAAAATCATTAATGTATGATTATTTTACTTTTACTGGTTGAAATGGATTAGTTAGTATGCTGTTTATGATCACAAATGTGTCCCCGATAAAGTTCAACGAAAAAACCATAATAAAAAAAAAACGGTTGAAAAAACAAAGAAATACATAAGAAATTCATTCCGGGTCGGTTTTACATTCAGGACTCAACACCTGCACACATTTTTAAATGGCTGCTTCCATAAGTATGACATTCTTATTTAAATCTGAGCTGTGAACAATCTTCTTGCACAAAGTCAGTCTTTTTAACCCGGCAGAATGTCCTCGACACAACGCAGTTCATGTACCCTGTATGATGGCTGTATCAGATAAGCATTTCATCTTTCTGTATCACGTACGCATAAAAGTGTCACTTGGCTATAACTCCATGGTACTCCACATCAGTTGATCCCCGATGCCTGCTTTGGATGTCTGAGGATATCTGATAAGAATAGACAGAGAATTAAGGTATACATTATAATTTTTAAGTAAGGATCTCACACACACACACACACACACACACACACACGCACACACACGGGTCAATCCACGTCAAATCAACCCATTTTCAGACAATTTGTCACCCGACTCCCTTCAGTTTTTTTTTTAAACTTGCACAAAATGTTCCACCAAGTGTCTGACAGAAAATTATGATTGAGCATTCATCTTCTTGGAAATAGAAAGAACTTATGCCTACACAAAAAATGTATTATCACTCAGATTTGACCCTCGGCTATTGCACACAAGGTCAACAAAAATAGCGTTAAGTATCAAGATCAAAGTTTTTGGAGCATGTTGGAGGTTCAAAGCTACAACTTTAAAGTACATGAATCTTAGGACCCAATATCATGTCCACTGAAAGTTTTTCACTTGTTTAAGAAACCTACCGCAAATCTGAGTGATTGTGCACGTCTTTTTAACACACTACCCCCCCCCCCCCACTTTGGACTTTTTCTTAAATCAACCATATTGTCCCGTCGCACCTAGTAGCAACACCAATTTCTGTGTTTTGATAGACATTTATCTATATTTTCAAGAGTCATGCAAAAAATGTTGCTACTGAAATGTATAATGACTGATCAACACTGTTAAGACTAGGTGTAAACACCATGAAATCGATAGTCTACGTTCTAGACTATTTGTTTTTCTACTTAGAACAGCTGTCTAGAAGTTTATTTATGCGTTATGGGCATCTATTTGTGAAGCATAGGTCTACATTCTATTAATATTACAGATCGTCTATAACAATACAATTTATGCTTGACACATGCACACCCTGCGATCTTTTCGGTGAACTGTGGCTGAGAATAGTTAAAGCTGAGCATTGCCGACCCAGCATTTAGTGCTCATCTTAGAGCTGATGAGTGATGATCCCCACTTATGTTTCGAAACTAGCATCGAAACCTAAATATGGTACCAATTACCTAAGGTTGGTTTTGTGATACGGGCCCCTGTTCACTATTTTACGTCAAAATATTGAAAGCGCACATAAATCATTTCTCATAATTTCATCAGTCTCATCTGTATCTTGTTCAACAGTTTCGTGCTATCACTGCAGTGCATTCCTTAATCAAACATGTAATGAACAATCTAGCACCTCTGTTATTAACACTTTGGGTGCTATCGGCGCACCGGCTCGCCCATGTACATCAATGAGGTACTCTCGGCGCAACGATTCACCGAGAAGACAGTCGGATCCGTATCTTTCAATTCAAATGACAAACGTCACTGAAGTTCCTACCAATGACATTTATCATAAAATGAAGACACATTGTGCCAACTAGATGAGTTCAAATGTATTGTCTCGATATTTACATAAAATCATACAATTTGGATAGGTTATACACAGAAGTCCGAAACAATCCAGTCCCTAGTTAACACACCTGGATTTTTAACCCAGCACCCAAAGTGTTAATGAGTGTGTGTATTCACAACAAAACAAGCAAGACCAATAAGTTTCTCAAGACCTACAAACTTGAATGGGCTTTCCTATCTGGATAGAGAATTATGTGGTTAGTGACAGGGATATTTTATTGGGACATGTATGTATTGTACGATTTTATAATAAACTTACTCTCAACTTTTGTCTTCCTGCATCACGTAGATTTCCACATCCACAAGTAATTGATCATCATGTTATGCTGTAGCATGAAAAAAAATACATGTACAGTGTATATTGAATAAACAAAAACCCAAGAATTTACATTAAGGCAAAATATTATTTTATGCATAATTTTGCAAATCATCTAAAAACTAGAGAAGTTCGACTGCGCGCAGTTAATGGGTATGCCTCCGCCACCTACATGTAGGTAGCACATGAAACTGGCTCATAGTACAATTGACTTTCAAGCTACCAAGTACATAACTGTAAAGATGTTTGGAACTGTTCGCTGACCTACATTTTATGATCTCCAATAGATTAAATACCAAATAAGGTTTCAGGAATTCATTTGACATCTCACATGAAATTATTTGTAATCTTTTCATATCTACTCACCATACAGAAACTAAAATAGACACTCCTAACTGACAATAGTAGGTAGAAAATAACAGTTTGGGGCAAAGTTCTTTGAGCGTAATCTTTGATCCAACTGACTGCACTAAGTTCAACGACCTTTTACCCGTGCACTTGTCCTTTGACCCCTGTGACTCGACCAGAATATTTGTTGTTTATTTGTGCACCTAACTACCCAGTTATATCATAAAATGAGCACTCATAACTGAAGTTATATGCAGAAAAGGGGCTTTTGGGGACAAAACTCATTGACCTTTGACCCTTGACTTTGACCTTTGACCCCTATGACTCTATCGACATATTTGTCGTTTATTTGTGCACCTAACTGCCAAATTATATCAACAGTGAGCACTCATAACTGAAGTTATATGCAGAAAAGGGTCATTTTTGGTGACGTGACCAGAAAATTTTTGGACCTTGGATTTGGAAAAAAATTATCGTCACTACACCCCCACCCCCCCCCGACGTAAAACATCAATTACAGGATTTACAGCTCTCTACATGTAAGATGTAGGTACCAACGGAGCCACATGAACCGGTAGAAAAACTATGCATCCCCTTGCTTCATGTATATACATGTACACGTACATGTACATGTACCTGTACAAGTGTACATGTAGTTAGAACCAAAGGACTGAAAGGATTTGCATGATTTTTAGATGCACAGGTTTGGCATATACAGTCAACTCTGCCTAAGTCGAATTTCTTGGGACTTAAGAAAATGCTTCGACTTAGATGAAATTCGACTTATAAAAAGGGGTCAAAAACAATAGAAAATAAAGGAATGGGACCCAGTAAAGACCTTCGACTTAGGCGATTATTCGACTTATGCGACTTCGACTTATGCAGAGTTGACTCTACATGTAGTTAGAGTAGCCTAATGGGTTGACCTTCAATGGTCAAGAGGACATGTTAAATGTTTAAAAGGTGATAATCTCATAGCCGTAATGTGTTTTACACTGCAGCCATTCCATTTAACTCTTAACGTGCCGAAGTCGCAGAGAGATTGAAATCCTCCGGCACGTTAAGAGTTAATACCACATTACTGCTATCTGACCTTATTTGACATATACTCACTTTCATGTAGGAATAGCTAAGAAACCAAGTGAAATACAGTCAACTCTGGTCAAGTCAAATTTCTTGCGACTAAAGCAAATGCTTCGACTTACACGAAATTCGTCTGATAAGGGGTAAAAAACAATAGAAAATAAAGGAATAGGCCCAGTAAAGACCTTCAAGTTAGGCAATTATTCGACTTGTGCAGAGTTGACTGTATTCATGACCACTTCAATAAACAACAATGTGTTCTCCTACGTGTATTACCTGCAGTTCAACTTCCTGGTGCTGTCTTCTTGCCTCATGTACATTTCTACATTTCCAAGTAACTGATCACCATGCACCTGAAAATAAAAAAAAAGCAATGAACATACATTTACAGTGTAAGCAAACTTGTAGGCAATTTCTAAAACATTGTGAATACTACAATAAAATCTCATTGATACGTTTCAATTTTACATGCATCACTGAGTAGGCAATCAAGTTAAAAAATATATCATAATGCTATCCTAGTACCTACATACTATTTCTGTCTGAACATACAATACATGTAGGCCTAGATCTACTTTTACTTCCTATTACTGTTTCTGAACATGTTCTACACATCCAAATTTTATTCTTCTATTGTTGTCCTTGTCCAATATCTGACAATCTCATGTGTTTTTTCTGTGAAGTGTAGGGCTACAATATGGACAACTTGCAAATCCTTGATCAGTCAGTCAGGGCAGGGCCTGACACTAGTACACTCCAAGGGCGTAGGCTGGGGGGTGCACCCCCCCCCCCCCCCCGCAGAGCCATAGGAGTTCCGCCCCTGTCAAGCAAAACAAAATTTGCACCACTTTTTCTGCTTTCAACGCCTGATTTACTCAACTTTAGTTCCACCTCCCTAAGACGTGCTCATGTCACTTTAGTTCCACCTTCCCAAGATGTGCAACTCCCCGTGCCCAAACCAGCCTACGCCCTTGCACTCTAGTACACACGCTTTGCAAGCTGAATGTGTAGGCCTACAAAAGCGAGTTTTCGGCGACTGACGTGACCGGGAAAATTTTGGACCTTGGATTTGGAAAAAAAAATTGTAACTACCCCCCGCTGACCGAGTTATCACCCCCCTTTGCATAATCCTGCGTACGCCTATGCTATGATGAGATCTAAAATCTACGTGATTTATCTATCCTGGCCGGGGTCCATACTTCCTCACTTTTGACCAAGATTAAAGACTTGTCCATTTATTTCCTGACTTGTATTTTTTTTTATTGCAGCCTGCCATTTTTGTTATCAAACAAACTAGTTTACCTACTTGTTGCCATTTCAGTCAGACCGCAGCGCTAGAGATAATGAGGGAAAAAGCTGGAATTTATAAAAGCACACAAGACTGCTCTATGTGCTTTCCATACTTAATGAGGCTGAGACACTTCTTTTTAAAATTACAATAATTCATGATCAGAATGGTGTATGATAAAGAGATGAGTATGACTACATAGAAGACACTTCAAACTTCATGACTATATTTGTTTCTTTTAATTTGATTAGTGATTAAATTACATGTATAAAACTTGAGGTCAAAATGATCGTTCAAAAGTGATTTTTTTTCTTTTCTGTTTATCAAGCTGAAATGATAAGCTAAATCTGCTTGATTCCCCCTTATTTTTATATCATTGTAAAGATCAACTATTCAACTTTTTTTCATTGTCATTTGTTTTGCTATTTATGTTTAATACCAGTCAGGAGCCAGCAAAATATCAGAAAGATGCAATATATGACCATGGATTTCTGCAATCTTGGTTTATGATTGGCTGATTCCACACCAGTGGTGGGTAATTCAAATCAAGACCACCCGCTCGCTGTGGTGACCTTGATTTGCACCTGTTACTCGGTGTATTTGGAGAAGGCTACAAGTTTTATAATCCCTCTGGCCAATAACAGTTTAGCAGGAAACCCTGGCATCAAATGGAATACTTTCTCACATTTTCCTCTACTACATTTATGTACTCATTTGAAATTTAGCTGGCTCCTGACTGTTATTAAACATGAATAGCAAAACAAACAACACAGATAAAAAGTTGAATAGTTGCTCTTCACTCTGATGTAAAAATTGGTGAGAATCAAACATATTTAACTAGACATTCAAATGTTCAAAAATTCATCAAAATTCAAAATTTAACACAATACAGGTGTTAAGGTGTACTTAGTTTAGCCATCATTTACACCTCTAAAAATATACAAACGTCAAAATGAAATTTATAGCTGAAAAGCCCAATGTCTCCTTTAAAATGATGTAGATCTATAACACTAAACCAAAATGGTTTTCTAAGTTTATATGGAGTTTGAAATATATTTCAGCTCATTCGTATGCATGGCCATGGTGAGTTTCGGAGCGCTGCTGCCCGATCCGACTAATTTTCAGAATTATATTTTATGCAATTTACCTACTCATTGCCATGCCACCCGCACCTGACTTGTTACTGCATTCACATCTCTAGGCCTATGACTGTTCTATGAAATTTACTGACTTGTTGCACTCATTCAAACTAACGTTACTTTTTATGCAGGTATCTATCACTGAACTCTAACGTTACACACGTAGTGTAGAGTTCAGTGGTATCTATAGAATCCAGTCACGCGCGAACAATGTCGACGGCCCAATAACAAAATGGCAACGATCCTCTCCGTACGAGCAGTGTTTTGTGTACGTGGTCCATGATATCTGGTCCACATCATTCATGTCATTAGTACTGTCTAATCTACGTAACGTTACCCGTTACAATACTCAGATCTGTTACTCATTATAAGAAATGCCATCTGCGATCAGTATCTGATTTAGGTAGGATCTAACGATACATCTCACACAATACTACTTACCAGTGAATTAACCGTGTCCACGTCATATGATGTCCAATTCAATGATTATTGAAACACCACAAGCTAGCTGATCTGCCAGCCGTTAACAAACGGGAAGAGTCGTATTTACAAATGGCGCAGCTCTCGCTTAGCTACCCGACCGATTGAATGCACCAATAAGGGGCCAGCATGCATGCATCGTGCGTAGGCCCCGTCTAAAGAGGGCGTGCGCGGCTATGAGAGGGTTTTTGCTAGTCATTTCAAGCGAGGCCGTACAAGGATTGTTGGCACTTTTTTTTTTAAATCCCATTTCCCTTGTTCACTTTATCATGCGTCTCACTGGAATTTAGTGTCAAACATTATGTGCAATCCTTTATATTTATATTGCTAATAACGAGTTTAAGTTCGTGATAACATTCGATTGTAATACACCTGTATTTCGGTTGACGTTGTTTTGCGTTATAGGATTTCGTTCCGTATTTGATTTAAAGTTAATCTGTAAATTTGAATTTTTAAATCGAATCAGAAAAGTTCTGATTCGATAAGATTTATAAGTTTGATTCGAAAAACGCCACGATACTGACACGGTTTTCTTTCTGCTTTCTTTTATTTGATATGAACAATGCACTTAGAATGATCAGGATGATCCGCCATACAAATGCAATCTATTATTATTATTGATTGGGTTTTGCGTTGTACGGGTGGGCTTGATCATGGAGGCTACAAATCAATCCAATTTACGAACTTGTGTCATTTGGTTTTCTTGGAGTATGATTGCCTTTGTACGTGTACAACTGGCGTGAATAATGGGGGTGAAAATCCTGCTCATCAAAAAAAAATATCTAAAGAAAATATCAAAGGCGTTGTATCAATTTCGTAAAGGTTTTAGGCCTATTAGCCTGCGGACACATTATATGCATGAGGGTCTGCCTTTTTGATCGATTTAACAGTAGCGTAGCCAGCGCCTTTTGCCATTGGGGGGGCAAGGCACCGAATGTACCGACAAACTCCCGACGTACGACATATTCATGTTGTGTAATGATAACAGTTAAATGATTTACGGATAATAGTGAATAATTTATACAGGGGCGGATCTAGCTTTTTGGTATGAAGTTTTTTTTTTGAACGAATGGGTGATGGGAAAATAAAAAATGCATGTTTGCACGCCGAAAGCGCCACCGAAAATTTCGAATTATGTAAGTTGCGCCGCGAAGCGCGCCGAAAATTTTAGAATTTGTATGTTTGCGCTGCAAGCGCAGTGAAAAATTAAAAATGTAGTGTTTACGCGCGAAGAGCTCCGAAAATTTTTTAAAAACTGTATATGCTTGCGCGCGAAGCGCGCCAAAAATTTGAGAATTGTGTATGAAAATTTGTTTTGCACTGTTTTTAAAACAATTTTGGTAATACGTTTTGGTTTGTCCTGACATCTTATTAAGACCACACAAATTCTTCACTTGGCACCCAAGGGGGGGGGGGGTAAACCCCCTACCCACCCTTGTAGATCCGCTACTGATACAACTATAAGAAGTAATCCAGCAAACACGAAACGTCCAGAAAACGTTTTCTCTGCGTTCTAGAAAGGTCCGATGCGTTTTGTCCGAAGGAAACGTTTTCAAACGTTTTAAAAACGTTCCTTAGGTGAATATGCTTCTTCTACTATATAATGCGTAATGTATGCGCGAGTGAGCGAAACGAACGAGCGCTTAGACATCATAGATTTCAAGTCAAGAAAGGCTTGAATAGTTATATTTCTACAAATCGTAACAAAAGCTTCTGATGTTCTGATATTATTTGTATCAGCACTCAGACCTAGTACTGTAATTTAATAGGGAACACACAAGCTATCATGCACAAATTTTGTTATTTCAACATTGTTGGGAAGGAAGATTTTTCGAAAAAGTCTATGAGAAATAGGAACGTTGTGGGCAAATTAAGCCAAATTTGTGGCCTTGTGATGGTTCGCTCTCGGTGACGAGGACCGGGCGAAGGGCAAAAATATTCATCCACTGTCCATGGTGGAGCTAGTGTGCCGCGGTATCGAAATAGCGTTACTTTATTTCTTTTTTTCGCCAAGACTTTTTCCTAAATGTTACATGTTGCTGAAATTTGAATCTTTCAACAGTTTAATGTTGTAGGGCCTGTAAACATTTTGTCCAGTACAACATGATGTTCGGGGTCGGTGATTTGGACACGTTATCTCGTGTAGTACACTTGACTCAAGTGACTGTTTATTACCGCTAATGTTCCAAGATGTCATCATCAAATATTGATGACAAGCGTTTGGCTGCCGATTACCCCCGAAAAACACCTTGACATTGAAGAAATTCATTATGCGAGCGAGCCGGAGCGATGCGAGCTTTGAAAAAAAATGATTTTGACATTTGAAAATGTAATTTTCTGTTCAATAGTTTTGTCGGTTTTAATAAGATATTTCGTCGGATATAAAAATTCATTTTGTTGTCGGCTCCGACTGTACGACGGAGTCCTTCGTGCTACGACAAAAGTCCGAAAAAGCATTATTGGGGGGGGGGGCAAATGCCCGCCTGACCCCTTTGGCTACGCTAGTGAATTCGATTATGTCGGGACAAGCTGAGAGCCTGTCAGATGCTTGCCACGGAATTGTGAAACACCAAACAGGGATTCCATTGAAATTTCGCCTAGATATGGTCGTAATTATAAGCCCCCTTACTGAAATATTCACGCATTTGACTGATATGTGTACCATGCTAAAATAATAAAGGCATCGTTTAACTATGTCTCCAGGAAATCAGAGCTACATGATTTCCCTTGCTATACCAGTGTAGCCCTGGCAGAAAAAAAATGCAGTTCAAAACATATGATTTTAAAAAGTGAAAATCGGAGCTTCACTTGTAGTTTTCCCCATAGACTGCTGTGTTGCACTGTTTTTGTGAGCTGATTTACATGCCGATTTTTTCGTTGTACATTTTACGAGTGACAGCAAAGCTGTCTGAAGTTTTGAGTTTTGTGTTCTGTATGGTGTCGTCCACTCAATGTTATATAGCCTATAGGTCAAATATATGAGACGAAAGTTTGACTTTTTTCAATGTAGCTTTAACAATAAGGTTATATCAAACGCAATATGATTAAACTCAGTGTGTTTTTTTCCTGGCTGAGTGAAATGACCTGCAAATTAATGCAACTTGCATACCTCCTCCCTCCCCCTTGATCCGTAAAAATTCTGGAAAACTAGTAATAGTATTGTCTTTAGTTACGGTTCTGGTAGTGTTGTTGAATTTCTGATCTAACCTCAAGAGGTAAGTTTATTTAAAACACAACAAAATGTACCCCTCCCCCTTAAAAAGGCAAAAGTCACAAGGGTCATTTAGGGGAATTCGTAATGCATGAATTCAAGTGGTGAATGATGAAGCGCTATTTGTGTTTGTTTGATTCTCTTAGACCTCCCCGGGCACTTTTCACATGATCTTACGGTTCTATGGGCTCAATTAAAAAAAAAGTCACCCTTCCTCATTTCTGAAATTGTAAAATCATTTAAGTTTATTGAAAAAAAGGGATATGATATATTTTTTAGCTAAATATTAACATGTTCACACATAAGAGGTTGTAACCAAATCTTGGTTGAGTGGTTCAAGCAAACTTTTGAAAAGTGACTTTTCTTTGTCTATATATCATACTTCTAATTCAGACAAAAGACAGGATTTCATTAGATTTGTTTAGATATCAGTGAGTACATGAATCAATGAATATGAATTTCCCCCCATGCGTCCGTGTTTGTGTATGTGCGTGTGTGGGGGTGTGTGTGTTTATTTATCTGTCTGTGTGTATAAGTGTGTATGTGTATGTGTGTGTGTTTGCATGTGTTTGTGTGCCTGGGTGTGTGTGTCTCTCTGTGTGTATGTGTCTGTGTGTATGTGTCTGTGTGTCTGTGTGAATATGTGTGCGTATGCATTTGCATGTGCTTGTGTGTCCGTGTGTTTGTATGTATTTTATATGCATGTGTGTATGTATGTATGTGTCTGTGTGTACATGTTTGTATGTGTGGTGTTTACATGTGTTTGTGTGTCTGTGTTTGCGTGTGTGTATATGTGTGCGTATGTGTGGTGTTTTTTGCGTGTGTTTGTGAGTCTGTGTGTGTTTGATTGCGTGTGTGCCTGTGCCTGTGTTTGTGTGTGTGTGTGTGTGTGTGTGTGTGTGTGTGTGTGTGTGTGTGTGTGTGTGTGTGTGTGTGTGTGTGTGTGTGTGTGTGTGTGTGTGTGTGTGTGTGTGTG
>JZLH01S0206649.1:14046-42150 GCA_001188425.1 Eucidaris tribuloides
TGTGTGTGTTGTTGTGTGTGTGTGTGTGTGTGTGTGTGTGTGTGTGTGTCGTGTCGTGTGTGTGTGTGTGTGTGTGTGTGTGTGTGTGTGTGTGTGTGTGTGTGTGTGTGTGTGTGTGTGTGTGTGTGTGTGTGTGTGTGTGTGTGTGTGTGTGTGTGTGTGTGTGTGTGTGTGTGTGTGTGTGAGTGAGTGTATGCGAAACTACACTGCAGGATGATGGGTAGCCGGTAGAACATGATGACCTCAGTTTTAATAAAAATGTGAGCTACAGTATCTTCCCTACTGTAAAGGTCGAAAAAAAAATGAATCCCTAAAAAAATTGTAATTCAAAATGATAATTCAGTGCTTAAAAAAATGAAAATCTATAACCACTCAAACAAGTGACCGCGGATTCACCTGCCGGTTTTCTCCCATAAACTTACTGTTTACAGATCTAGGCTATTTTATCCTCCACCGGGGTGGAAATTGTTTATTAATGCATATCACGCCAGTGTTGGCAGCATAACTTTCCAAACCTTTGTATTCTGAGGTGTTTGTTTGTCCATTTGAACATTACTATGTAGCTGAGATATCAACGTTTGACATTTTGTATAATTGAAGGTCCACAGTGTTAGCCTGTTACCTCAACCTATTCTGCAAGCACAGACTATTTGGGCACTGAATTCCACAGCGCCTTGAGCCAAGGGTAATCTTGTTGGTCAGAGTTAGTCAGCAACTATAACACCGGGCCTATATGGAAGTACTAGTCTGCAGCACAGATTACTCAGACATGACCAGGGTTGCCAGGGTTTCCGATTCTCAAAAAGCCAAATTACCTGCCAAATTCAGTGAAACAAAACAAATCAAATTCGGATTTGATGCATTGTATGGACAGCATTGCCAAGATTAGGTTAGAAATAACGTTGTAATCAATTTATAACACCTCTAAAACCTCCGCTGCAGCCGATTGGCCGTGCCGCGCTTTACGCGCAGCCAGATTTATACAGGTGAAGTACATGCGAACCGCTATTTTTGGATCCTTGTGGCCCATACTCGACTGCAAATCCCCGGAAAATAGAATTTTATAATATTTTTTTTTTTATGTGTCACTGAAAAAGGCCCCAAAAGGGCCAAAAGCCGTTTGGCCTACACTTGAAATTCTTCAATGTCAAACGATGTCAAAAGCCAAATTTGGTGTTTTGGCCTTAAAAAGGCCAAACTGGGAACCCTACGTAGCAAGATGGACAACCACAACGTAATTGGTTTTAGTAAGTATAAATCGTCGTAGATGGCGTTTTAGGTGCGTAAGAATCCTCACTTTTAGTTTGATGTTGTCGATCCTACCATGTAAATAGGTCCCGTGATCCTACTTGCCTCGAAATATATGCAAAATAACCCAACCACGTCATATTACATTCTACCCACATAATAGCACAATACGCGCACACGCACACACACACACACACACACACACACACACACACACACACACACACACACACACACACACACACACACACACACACACACACACACACACACACACACACACACACACACACACACACACACACACACACACACACACACACACACACACACACACACATATGCACACACATACATACGCACATACACATACGCACACACACACATACACACACACACACGTGCACAAACACACACCCACACTCACGCACTGAGACACACACATACACACACATTCTCGTAAGAGGCTTCAATCGGGCATGTGCCCAATTTAAATGGGAAAAACCCATAAGAAAAAAACAATCAATCATTTTATGATTTCTAGATATCTGATAACATTTCTTAAAGAAGTTGAAAGATCATTCCTTTCTCTAATTAAATCCTGACAAGGAAGATAAAAAGACTTTTCACTAACAGTCCAGGGGCATGCGCAACTATTGAGGACATGTGTAAATGTCCTCCCTTGCCCAGTCTGAAATCATATTGATCCTCTAGCAGTATAACATTGGCAGTCACAGATGGCATCCCCTCTCCTGTACTCCAGCTGTTGCTGCCTTTGTATGGTCGTCCAATATATAGTGTACATCCAAGATGTCATGTACACCAGTAGGTCTTACAATTACCAGGTAAGATTTTTACATGTTCAATGTAATATGTAAAATTCGTTGCAGTTGATGTGCATTATTCAGCGACATTGCATTCTTTCAGGCTGAATGTATATGAAGCAGTTTCACTCTTTGTTATGTAATTCAGGAAGCATTTAATATTTCCGTTATGAAAATGAATGTCATGATTGGCGCAACCAGCAGTATTTGATATAAATACAGTAGTAGAACAGAAAATTCAGTCATTCCGTCAATCAATCAGACAATCAATGAGTCACCAATCAATAAATCAAGCAAGCAGTATTTCAATCTTTCACTCAATTAATTTACTTCGGAAGGGGGCCATAAACATAACATGAGATTGGCAGCAGTAATTGAACTCGGCATATGTAATATAAAATTTTATCGGGATTTTACACCGCAGTGCAACGTTCGGCTGCAGGGGCGATAGGCCTATTGCGGGAACCTCGACTAAACTAATTAGCTCTGATTACAACAATCCAACCTGGGTCCATGGTCTAACCTTGGTCCAACAATAGTTGCAAACTGAAACATTATTGTTTTTCATAGTCACCATAAAATCGATCACTGACTAAAATTTCAGAACAGTGGAATTGGAATAGGGTACACAGGGTAGCACCAGTGGAAGGTTTAACCCTAAAAAGCTATTTTTGGCTCTACGTGGCCCAAGGGGGGGGGGGGGGGGTCTCATTGTCCCCCTCTCTAAAATCTTTGTTTTTTATCTAATCACTCTCAAATTTGGTACACATATAAATCAACTCAAACTCTACAAAATGCCATCATCAAAATTTCTCAAGGTCACCACACGGGGGCGCTATTTATCATAATATAATGAAATACATAGAAAATGGATTTTGTTGGATAGTTTTTGTATTTAATATCCCATGTTTGCATTCACAAGTGATTGATTTATCAATAATTATACAAAATCACATATTTTTAGATAGAAAATGAGTATTTTGAGTAACTTTGACTGTTTGGGGTTCATATTTTGTGTTACAATACATACGTTGATAATGTAATGTGCATATGCATGAATTATGATGCACTGGTGGTTGTACCAAAGAGTTAAAGTGATAGGCTAACATTGTGGAGCTTCAATTTAAAAAAAAAATTGAAGCTCCACTTTGATATCTGAGCTACATAGTAGTGTTCAAATGGACAAATAAACACCCTAGAATACAAAAGTTTGGAAAGTTACACGGCCAATGGCAAGTTATGCATGAATAAACAAAACTTAGGGCGAGTTTTAATAGCCTAGGTGTACACACAGTAAGTGTATGGGAGGAAATAGGCAAGTGAATCTGGTCAACTTACGATTTTCACTTTTTTGAAGCACTAAATAATCATTTTGAAATACAATTTTTTCAGGGCTTCATTTTTAGACCTCATCAAAGACACTGGTAGCATGGGGAATCATGTGGCTCAGATTTTTTTAACTGTGGTAAATGTTAGCCAATACCTTTAAAATAACATGAATAAATGGAATTCTTTATCATTCCGGTACACCTTTTTGATGGAATTACATTTTAATACATAACATTTTGTATAATTTAATATTCTTAAATTGGAAATAAAGAAAAATAATAAGAAAAAGTGAATTTTCAATATTTGTATTGTTTTTATTGTTTTGGCGCCATTTTTCCTTAAAAAATAAAGAAAAACAAAAGAAATGTATTGAATATGTTCTTAAATATATGAAACATAATATTTGAGGCAACAGATATGAAAAACAAGTGACAGTAGCTCTTCTGTGTAGTGAAAAAACACTGAAACATCAAAAAAAGACACACATGACCTTCAAAATGTGGTTGCCATGGCAACACAATTTCCCGGGTAACTCTAAACTATACACCAAAATGTTTGCCAGAAATTTTTTAGGAAAAGTCCCCAAATTTGATCAAATTCTGTCAAAAATTATGGAAATGGCGAAGAAAAATTTGATGGGGGGGGGGCACATTCCCTTGGGCTTTTTAGGGTTAAGGTTTGGGTAGCATTAGCGAATTTGGCTGTTACAGAAGCGGGTCGTATAAAATCCATGTATAACCCATGCATAGCCTACAATTTCTCAAATCCGGTCATATCAGAACCAAGCTACACGATGGCGGATTTTGAAAGAATTTTATGCATTTTATTATCAAAATTACACAGCTTTTTATAGTGGTCTACCTTTTGTGATACAACAGTAAAAATAACGTGTCTTTCAGTGTTACTAAAACATGAAACTGTGACTATATTTCAAAAACTTGCAAACAAAAGGCGCTAAATCCACTTTGATGAATTCGGAGTAAAGGGCATTTGCCGCGTTTCTTTCCCGAAGTTTGTACAAATGCCTATCGGAAACTGAAACTGAAACACGCATTGGTGGATATTTTTCTGCTCAATTTAGTACCAAATTTGATTATGAAACTATAGACAGATGCAAATAACTAATTTTTTCAAGAAAAGTTGATTAGGCATCTTTTGGTTGCAAGCTCGTCATTTTGATTTTCATAATAACTCACTTTATTCCACATAAAATATTCCTATAAAATCAACGTGCATTTGTCATTCTTGTTTCGAACACACTTCGATAATTAGCCTAGCTTTTTTCGCACGTAATGTAATTGTATTATTTATTATAGTAGGTGGTCATTTCGTCAGAAGACAATTTGTGTTTATGTTGTAATCCAAATACAAAACTTACATACTGTGCATATGTATAAATTCACTGCATGTTTCCTTTACGTACAATAATGTACCCAGTCCCTTGCATTTGCATCGACAATTCGGGGCAATCCGCACTAGCTAATTCCACACACCGAGGGAAAACTACGTACAACAAAAGTCGTGTCCTTCTTTCAGACTACTCTTGTGTGTAACTGTATTGGGCATAAAACCTGGTGTGGCTTTCGTGAGCTAATCGCAGAAATCGGTGGACTACTAGTCTATTAGTCCAGTTTTCACCTGGTACACCTTCATTACTAGGTTGACAGTTTTCCTAAACTAATTTACAAATTACTTCTGACGCTAAGACTGAGTAATCAAAAGTCCCCCCATGCTTCTTGAAATGCAAATATTAAGGTGCTACATTAAAACAAAATATATCTAAATATTGGCGTCATGGCTTTCTAAGAACATCTTAACATTATGAAAGACCTATATTTTAGCGTATTTTTTAACAACATTATTTAGTGGCGAACAAATCAAGAACATAAGCTACTTATATTATGTATTTATATATAGACACGCTTAGAACGTTGATACCAGGAATGCTCTTGGATGGCAGTGATATGATCGGGAAAAGTACACTAAAAGGAGTCAAGAATCAAATAATTTGCTACTTAAACCAATGTGTGTTTTGACTAGAGTGTGTGTTCCGGGTGGAAGGAGTTGTCGTAAACTTGTTCACTTGATGAAAAAATAATGATTGAATTACCAGTAATGAAGTAATCTCCGGTCCTGAAGGAAATTGATCAAATAGGAAGCTACATCACAAATTGTACCGTCATAACAATGTGGGATTATTATTGTTCCAAAAAAAAAAAATATATATATATATAATGTACGACTATGAAATACTCATACTTGATGTTAAGAGCAGTTTCATATAATTGAAGAGCAGTTTCCTAAAATTGAGGAATATTACCAAAGCTGCCATTTTCATTTAATCCTTTTCCATGATAATTAAGATCAAAATTAGGCTCTCATATAGTTTCCCCTATACCACTTATATAAACTTGATGTAAGCTACTGAGGAAAAAATCTGTACATTGGATTTTTATTTAAATTGTCCATACATGGCATTCAAGCTTGAATGAAGAAATGCCACTTTCTCCTAAATTTATTGAAGTGGATTTAAAGCCCTTTCAAATTGAGCTCTTCATATTTCTCCTTTAATTTCTGGACAGTTGAGCCTTTCAACCTGTTTGTTTTGGTCAGTTCGAAGTCCCACAAAATGCAAGACTGCACAGGGACTGTGGTAGTTTGAATCGGTCGTAAATTACGCCCGGCCCCTTCCATCCACCTGGTCCATGGCTTTTGATATCCACCTCTCATCCATAGGATGGTGATCTCATTATCCCGTCTTTCTTCAACTGTTCCGATGTACGGAGGAGGTGACGAATCCTCCAGATTTACGGCTACAAGGGAACCGATTTTGATGGATTGGAAGTCTTCTACTGTCACAATTTTTTGCTGCCGTCCTTGATTTCCTATTTGGACCTGTAAAACACAAAATGACAGCGTAGTAAAATAACATTATGTCGGCGATGGATCTATCTTTATTAAACTTGTCAAATCGCAATTAACAGCATGCATATTGATGTCAACGAATGGCGTTCGTGAAACATAACAGGCCTTCAGATTTTCTTTCTTGTGTATTTCGAGAGCTGTTCACTACAGTACTATATTGTAAGACAATCGGTTTTCTATAGCATAATAGACACAAATAAAACGGTAAATATCTCCACAACTTTTTAAAGGAACATGTTTGAGCAAAATAATTTTAGCAAGGGTGTTCCTGCACTGCTTGACTAACTTATGTGTGAAAATGTGATCGATCCGTCAAATAATGCATGACTGAGTAAATATCAAAGGTAAATATGCCGCTTTTCAAAAGTTATAAGCAGGGGCGTAGGCTGGTTTGGGCACGGGGAGGTGCACATTTTGGGGAGGTGGAACTAAATTGACATGGGGAGGTGTACATCTTAGGGAGGTGGAACTAAAGTTGAGTAAATCAGGCGTTGAAAGCAGAAAAAGTCGTGCAAATTTCGTTTTCTTGCCAGGGGCCGGAACTCCTATGGCTTGCGGGGGGGGGCGGGGTGCCACGTCACCACCAGTGCACGCCCCCCCCCCAGACTCACGCCTTGTTTATAAGGGCAGTTTTGGGGATTTGTGAAGCAGGATTTTGACAAAGTGTGTTTCGGGTGAATGATGAAGCGCTGTTTCTGTTAATCATCTATCGCTTGACCCCCGGACACCTCCCCTGCCACTTTTCGGATATTTTACGTTTCTGTGAGCTCAATTTACAAATGTTCACCCTTCCTCCATCTTGAAATTGTTAAATCTAGTTTGTTTACTGAAAAATTAAAATCCGATATTTTCCAGCAAAATGTATTTTTACATGCTGTACGAACATAAGATGTTGGAACAATGTTAAGGTTGAGTGAGCACACTTTCTACATAAAGCAAAAATACCATTATTTACCATTATTTTGGCATGAGAGATCGATTCTTCTGACATTTGAAAAGTGTCATTTTTCGCCTTTGACAGATTAAACACATTTTTAGATAGAGATTTGTCAAAGATGCAGAAATAATCCTTCCAGATATTTTGCTAAAACTCATTTTGGTAAAGAGTTATGGTAGTTTGAAAACGAGGTAGTTACTCTTTTTTGGTGTGATTATTATTAGAAAGCACTCAATATTCAATTCACTGTTGATGATCTGAAACAGAGGAAATGAAAATCACCCCCTTGCATGCAGGAAATGGATGAAATAAATCAAACAAATACAAGTGACATGTCTGAGAAATACAACCATTAGGATACAAAAGGTATATTTAAAAAAAATAAAACAAAGAAGCAAAACCAAAACAATAACACAAGGTAATTTCATTGTTTTTTCGGCTGTTTGAATATCGAATTCGGTAATATTTTAATATATGTCGTTTTATTTCTTAAAAAGAACATTTTCAAATACAGAAATAAACGTAGCTAACACTGCCTTATTATTGTTTTATTAAATCGCATTATAGTTTTACTATATGGCTGAAATTAAATCAATTTCTTCAATCGAATCAGTGTTACTCTTTCACTTTCAAACACTTCCGCAGTGTAGAAATAAACACATGATAAAATTGCTGTACTGAAGAAATTTTTTAGCCAGGTTCGTAGATAATGCATATAATGATATTTCTGAACTAAATTTCTTGTTACATTTTCTGGCTTCTGATCAAGCAAATTGTTTAAATTGTGTCATTTGGATGCTATACATCATGAATTATTTTTGTTCTCTAACACTATCCGAAAGTAGCTTTGAAATTTTGATATAACAACGACATAATATCAATTATCATTTTTGTTATCATTATTATCATCATAAGGATTTTTCGAATGCAGCATTCTTTATAATTCTCAGTTATTCTTGACTTTACAATTCTTGGCTAAATCTTCTCAACTATTTTTTTTATTACTGACCTCGACATTTCCTGTAGTTTGGCGTTCCTCTATTTGACGTACCGGTTGAGGAAGATGCACCTCTTGTTGGTCCACTCTCTGTACACGACCAGCCAACTCTTGCAATATCCATGATCCTTGTTTGTGCGGCTCCTTGATTTTGTTGTTGAAAATATAATGGCAAAGTATCGTTATTACAACCACATAGACGTTTAACAACATTGGTAGTATTAGTGATTGACACTTATTATGTTGTGTTTAAATAAATCCATTGCATTTACCTGTAAACTAATGTATGGTAACCAATGACAGCAGGAGCTTCGCTCCATTGTTTGGACGATAAGTGTGTGTGTGGTGGGGGGGGGGGGGGAGGTAAGTAAGAAAAATGTCAAACTGTAGGGCGTACTCCGAGCACAGTATTGTAATTTAAAGTTTGGCGCGAAATTGTGAATGTTAAGGGATATCTGTTTGCTAAGTTCAATGCTCTTGTGGTGCCGTGTACTGCTCTTTAACCATAGATGCCCTCCCCCATGAAACTCGCGAGCATTCCGCCACGTGATTTTTTTTTCGACCGCGCCGTTCCTTGACCTTTTACCTTCAAGTCTTGGGCATCTTTTGAGACACCCTTTTTTCGAAAATCGGTCATATCATTTGACACTGGGCAACTTCATACATGTCAGCCAAGAAGTTGTCAACTTTTTCAATGACCAAAATCGTGATTTTGTGGACACAATCAATGCGAATTGTTTTAAAGGTATTGCTAACATTTACCACAGTTAAAAAATCTGAGCTACATGATTCCTTATGCTACCATTGTCTTTGATAAGGTCTAAAAATGACGTCCTGAAAAAAATTGTATTTCAAAATGATTATTTAGTGCTTTAAAAAAGTGAAATTAAGTTTTAAATGTATGATTTATTTTCGAATTGTCACGATGAAAAGAGGTGGATCATTTGGAGGAACGATTGCCACCATCCCCGAAGATCAACGCCTCTGACTCACGGAGAGTCTAGTAAATAATAAATTAATATTAAAATGATACTACATGGCGTTATAAGAAATGGAAAATGGGCATGAAAATGTGCATGTATATACCTCCTCCAGCTCACCAATGTGACGCATGAATGTCGACCACCAGTCCTGTGCTGCATCTGGTAATCTGTGTTTATAGCGGTGAGGGATATCCCTTTCCATTGCTTCCACGTCCAGCCGATCCAAGCTCGGCTGTACAAAGTTTGGTTCTTCCAACAAGGGCACAGTCTATGGAAAATTTGAAAACACCTAATGATACAGTTCTTTTTAAACACACTGAGAAACAGATCTATCTACAAAATGCATTAGTGCAGTTCGCTAATTCTTGTTACCGTCCTTTTTGATTAGAGTTCTTGCCTTGGCGCCAAAGGTACCGGTGGCATCATTCTGGGTTTAGTTTTTTGTGTGTGTGTGTCTAGTTGCTCCGGCATTGTTCTGGTAATTGAAACTGGGATCGAATATGTACTACGATTGTAGGACTGATTGGAGTTCAAGGTCAAAGGTCCGAGGTTGCATGGGGCTGACTTTTTAATTTCAATTCTCGCACAGTTTTGAGGTCAAGTTTTTGCAAAAATGTGACATGCCATTATTATTAAATTAGTATTATCATTTATAAGCTACGCTTTTCCCAGGATGGTACAAAGCGCTTACAAGAAAAAATACACAAAGTTTAAAATAAAAATACACAATTCTGAAAATCTAGGTGAGAAAAAAGAAATGTTTTAAGTGCCTTTTTGAATGAAGGGACAGATGTTGATATTTCAATGCAGTTATAGTGAAAGACGCTGTGCACTTGTCATGCATACATGTCAGCCCCAATCATGCCAATATTGTTGAAAAACGTGATTTTGTTAATTGCAGCTGCTGGTCTTCCATGGGCTAGTTAACATGTGAATTTATGAATGAGTTTGAATAATCATTTTAATTTAGTATAATTATGCTTCAAGAATTGATTGCGACAAATTTTGCACAAACACAACATATACAATAACAAAAAAAAAAACGAAAATAAGAAATGCATAATAAATTTCACGAAATGAGTTTTTCGCAGATTATTTTCAGAAATGTCCACAAAAGTATATTCACCAAAAATTAGCATATAATTATGAGCTAATTACAGTAAGTTATTGGGGAAAATGTAATTTTACACCCGAGCTTTGATTTGATTTGATTTGATTTGATGTTTTTCATTTCCATCATAGGTATGAACAAATACAAATATTAGTACATCAAAATAAATATAATCATACTATAATCACATGTACGCCATAAAGACAAAATAGTGATACATACATGCATGCACACTACGCGGTTGCCTTTAACATAAACTAGAAAAAAACTGCACCACATAATGTAAATAAACACAGAGAATAATATGGTTGATGGAAATAATTTGAATATTTGAGTAATTTGAATAATTTCTTATTTTAGAAAGAGAAAATACTGATTTGAAAAATAAATAAATGTACCGTCTTGCAGATTATTACATTCGGCTCTGTGCACATGCAAATTTTCACGGTGATCGCACTATCTGCGGCAGAGATGGGGGGGGGGGGTATTAGTCTCACCCCGTGGCTATGCAGTTTCCAAATAGTTTGGGTTAATGAACTTTGTACTATGATGCAACAATTTACTGCTTACATCAAGGAGATGAAAAGTCGACAACTTACATATCCACCTGCATAGGTATAACAAATTCTCATTATTTCCTCCTGCACATTACATTGTGTTTTTTTTTTTGTTGGGGGGGGGGGGTTTGAGGGTACTCAGTTTGGTTTAATGAATTCATAAGTTTTCTTGACACAGCTATTCTAACACAATGAAATGACAAAATCGGTGTTTTGTGTACCTTTACACACATGAACCCATGTGAATCTGGTGTTAAATCACCGTCTTCTGTGATTTGACGTTTAGGTTCCCAATTGCATGAGATATCCTTCCTCCACTGCATCCGAACACAGCCTGATGCCCTTGCAAATTTAAACCATAATGGTACACTGTGGCCTTTAAAGTTGGTCTCCATATGAGGCAGCATCCACTTTTTGACGTCATATAATGGCAGGGCTTGTTGACACGTTATTGGAGGCGAATACGATTGCTCCACAACTGCCTTAAAGTCTGCAAAATACACAAATGAAAAAGTGCAAATATCAACTTGATGTTTTGTTAGGTATTCTGCAGGCATTGCCAGTCAATAATGTTTATAAATTCAGGTCCATTAGGAAAAAAAGATGTTTGCTACATTTGATTATTGTTATTAACAAAGTATTCTGTTAATATTATAATGAATGAATCTAAACAAATTGCAGATACTCTTTTACACCACCATGATTTCTTTATTATTATTGGGTTTTTTCTAAGTTAGAGGCAGTGATACACAAGAAAAGATCATCTACACACAGCCAAGTATACCACCCGCACTAACTGAACTGAATTTGAATGTCTCGTCCCACATGCATGTACCCAATCTGGCGTAGAGCTTCATAAATTTTGATCTTTGTCCTTCCAAATATAAAATGTCGTTATTCTATCACACTGCGATTGCTTCGCACCCGCAGTAGTCTAAGTGTTAGACTGTCATCCCTTTTTTCACCCTAATCCTAAGGCGGTATAGTCACTTTGAGTAGGTATCGGTTTTCACACTTAGACTACCTTTTCTGAGCTCGGGCTCGGGGTAAATTAAAGAGCAGTACGTTCGGGATTGGGGTAAATTAAAGAGCAGTCTATGACTAAGACTATACACCCGCAGTGATACTTGGGAAATACAAAAGGTCTGGAACTAGACAAATATGTCGCAGACCTCCTGACTTTTCACCCTATCGAACGGCTAACATTTACCACAGTTAAAAAAATCTGAGCTACATGATTCCCCATGCTACCATTGTCTTTGATAAGGTATGGTCTAAAAATGACGCCCTGAAAAAACTTATGTTTCAAAATGATTATTTAGTGCTTTAAAAAAAAGTGAAAATTGTAAGTTAATCGGATTCACCTGCCCATTTTCTCCCATAGACTTACTGTGTGTACACCTTCGCTATTTAAACTCGCCCCGAGTTTTAATTGTCTATTCATGCATAACTTGCCATTGGCAGTGTGACTTTCCAAACTTTTTTATTCTAGGGTGTTTAATTGTCCTTATGAACACTACTAGTAGTTCAGATCTCAAAATTTGGCAATTTTTTTTTAAATTGAAGCTCTACAATGTTAGCCTATCACTTAAAAGGTTAGTAATGACATGATTGGAAACTATTGACAATGCCTCAAGAACAAAATGAGTTGAAATATATACCAACTATCCAGCTGGAAGGAATTGTTTGTAATTTGTTTACTTAAGGAGAATCAAGCATGAATATACTAGTGTTTAATGCTATCGGGGCACGATACATATAGAAGCTATAGAGAGCTACACAACAGGTTTGCCTGCCACGAGGGATAGTGACATTAGTTGTTTTAGAAAAACGAAACACATTCAGAATATGTTATTGGTGTTATATGACATTTGGGCATAAAACTTTCAAATAATAATAAATTAAATCGCCAAAACTAAACTTACTCCATATGTAGCTCAGATTTCACAGTTTGCTTTTTATAATCGAAGATCTACCAGTTTTCGAAAAGCACAGGAACATGTTTACTCAATATTTATTCAGAAGCCATACCATCGAAAGCATATACTTCAGAAATATTACCTTCCAAGGTGTATGCATTGCTCTTTCGCAATTTATCTGCTATCCTAGAAAACATCTGGTCCACATCCTCGTGAGTATGACCGACGGGCAAGAAATGAATGGTGACCTGTACAGTAATAATTTGTATACACACATAGTGGTTATGGTGAATTTAGTTGTCTTCACATTATTTTCCCGTTTTTTTTATTTCTTAGCAATGCAGAAAATTTCAAGTATTTCTTAATTCTTACGCAAATTTTCATAAACTTTTTGATCATTACTGTAAACGTTTCACTTTTACATCATTAATACCAACATACATTAGTCAATGATTAGAACATCATTACTACATCCATTATCATTTAGCATAGTCATTTCCACGACGAGTAAAAAAGCGCACCTATTATTTCATAATCTATTCCATTCAAATATTGTCAAAGTATATGCGTTATTTGACCTTCAAACGTATGCGTATCGTATATATGGACCTATCTCGAGATACACTATCTCTGTTTCACAATCTCCCGAAATGATCACACATGAACCACGCTTGTCCAGAAAAACAAAGTTGCACAAATAATTGCATTGATCAGTTGATGTTCTGATAGTCAATGAATTACTTAAATTATATGGGCTTTCCTGCCTCCTCTCACACGAAAATATATTATTTATCTTAATTATATTATTTGTTTTTTTACAAAATGGAATGGTATCAAATTTCAGAGCATTTGCTTCAAAGCGTAACAAAGATTTTCATATAACTGTACGTCAACTACCACTATCAGAAACGAGCTACATGTAAGAGTTTAAAGTGTTGGATATGATACCTTTACCTACCTGTCTGAATATATCATACTCAACTAAAAGGCTGGCAAACGTGAGTACGTAACGATTCTTATTTTCCCTAAAACAGTTGTCCAATTGCAGAAACAACGTCTTGCCCAAATGATGTTGGTGGATATCCAGTGCTCGTAAAATGACGTTTATTGTCAGGTTTGGGTCATGTGGCACAGTTTTGTGGTCGTAAAATACCAGGGGAATTTTTCCACCGGGTAAAGAGCAGTGAATGATGCATCCTGCAGTGAAAGAATATGAAATGAAAGACAGAAGACATTTGTGCCCTATATGTGTTTTTGTATATTAGTAATGCTGATTGGCATGTGATGAAACGAAAACCTAATATTACATGTACTTTTGAATATGATCACAAAAGACAGCATAATGTTCTATTGAGGTCAATGAAATTCGCATACGTCTGCATAATTTAGTCGACTTCACTACTTCCCTGTTTTTCTTAAAATGCGAACAACGTAGATAATTAATATTTTATTATTGAAATGCCACTGCTTGGATCGAACAAAAAAAAATCCCATGTAAGCTGTTGGGATTCAAAATAATTCCAGTCAGACTTACAAGAAGTATCACAGGGATACAATACAGAGATCAAAAAGAAAACATTCGTTAAATTCGTTTCATGCACATTAATCCAAACTTCTTTAACCCTCCCCCGCTACCCCCCCCAAAAAAAAAACTAATAAAAATAAATAAAAAATAAAATTGCATCATAGTTCATTTAAAGAGGCTTATCGTGATGAATTTGTATATTTATGTTCACATTCGACTGCCCTTCCCCGTCCATCGACTTAGCTATTAGTTTCCGTCCCCCGAAATGATTTGGCCCATTGTACTGCATTGTACTGTCTTTCTGGAAGTAATTCCAGCAGTTTATTTGTGTTGCTGGATTTATCTCACTCCATGTTTTATTGCTTCAAAAATATTGGCACGAATGACCTATAATTTGCTACATTTAAAACGATCAATAAATTACGAATTCATGGTGGTGGTCTATAATAGGGTGTACCTCTCTGCAAACTAAAAAGGTACATATTAAAAGATGACTTCTTGTTGTTGTGTTCTATGTTCTCTTTGTCACTTCTCGGACTCCGTCGCCGCGCCGTGAATTCAGAATCCTTATTTGTATAACTTTGATCTAAGAATAGGGATTATTCATGGCCATTGTCTCTGACACAGCCTTAGAGTTCAACGTTGCTGTGTACAATTTATTATGTGTTAATTTGTTAAACATATTTCATTATGCTTGAGAAAATATTTTCCTGGATTGGCATATATACATCCTTTGTTGGTACATGCTTTTATGTTTTGACACTTTTTCTCGAGCCATTTCACTTGTTCTTCTTTTATCTTGTAAAACAAATATTGTCATTTGGTAAAATTACCTGTTACATGAACAGTCAGCTGAGATAGATGAACGGTGTCTTTATCCTTGGGGACACAATGAGGGATATTGGTTTTCACCTGGTCCATACCATCAATAATGATGGTGGTGGTGGTACTGTCCTCTGTTCGTGCATTTTCCCTTGCTTCGTGATACGCGGCCCTTTCTTTCCTAAATTAAATAATACGAAATCATTGAACAATCATGTCATACAATTGGCGGATATCCATGCTAGTCTGAATATGGTACAATAATATTGTACCATATTCAGACTAGCATGGATATCCGTGAAAATATGTGAAAATAGAGGAGATATAGAGAGGATGTCCAGGTTGTTATAAAGTTAATGTACATTAGGCAGGCGGGTTTTTCCACATAATTTTAATGTACTCAACATTCAAAACCCTCCTTCATTAGACTTTAAATGCCCACTGTCAGGTGGGGATGGAACAGCGCCCTCTTTTGAGTTGAATTATAAAAATGGGGCACTAATAATACCCATAATGCAACAGAAACAACCATCTTCATGTATTAAAATACAAAATTTCTTTCACTCCGGCAGATTATGGCACAACAACAGACCATATTCATGAATATTTGCCTGTATTGTAAGACATGACAGCTAACAACCCCTCTGTAATGGAATCGACCCCTAACAGTGGGCCTTTGAGTGCTACCGTCGACCGTGTGCGTACATAGATCTATTGTGCGTACCAGGTATGCATAACCAGCAGCTGCAACACATCACAATGATGTTCAGACATGACCGTATTAAGGAGACCAACAGTTAAATGCATTTTGAACAATCAAATGAAAAAAGACGGGAAATTAGAACATATCATACAGCTTGGGGTTTGCATAATACGAATTGTGCTATATTTAAAGGATCAAGGAAAATATGTTAACATGTAAGTTGAATTCTATGAAAATGGGAGATTGTTACATTGCCTTATCTTTTTGAACGGGAGAGTGTGAATTATCACACTTTCATGAGCTAATAGTGCCTTTTTAAATGTAATGTTTCCCTCAGCATATGTTGAAAGATCACAAACTCGAACTTACTCTGCAATTCGCATAATATCGAAATATATTAGTCATTTACAATTAGTCAAGGCGCTGGGAACGACTTTTTATGGGATATTTGCGTATGTTTTTAAATAGGGGATGCAAGAGCAACCCATTATGAAATAATACCCATATTGAACTTAATTGTGTACAGGTGATGTGCCTCCTCATGGATTCTCCATTCCCGAATCCCCAATATATATTTTTCCATACAACGGTGTCTTAAACTTACTCGACCATCAGTTCGTGTTCCCTAAGAATACGCTCTGCTGCTTGTCTTGAGGCCTCTGTTGGAGCTTGTTGCCTGGCTTCTTTGAGTGTCTGACAGTCAGCACAGGATGCGAAATTCGACCCCTACAGAAATGGGTTCATACGAAAATATAACATTGTGTACATCAAGATATGAATAAATAAATTCGTCTTTCTTGTGTCAAAAATTGAGCGATCAGGGAAAACATCTATCACATATTAAATATTACCAAGTGGTATTTTAATTTCGTATCATAGAAGTAAAATGATACTACGATTCTAATTTTCTATCACACTAACACACACATTAATTTGGCAATCAATAGTTCTACATTTTGCCCTGTAATTCGACATGGCATTTGAGACCGTGAGTACAATGCGGATCCAAACAAATTACTCTGATGATTTTCACACGAGTCGGCGTCCCGGGGGGGGGGGGGGGGCAGTCAAACATAATGTTGTACACATGCGTGACCAAAAAAAAAAAACACGTTTAAAGGGGTGTTTTTGACGCCGGTGCCGCGCGTGCACTGCACTAAGGTATCGTAAAAACACGGCTTGGCTCCCGATTTTGCAACGAAGAAGGTGGCTTTGAAAGACTGTACAAATGCATTTAGGGTATTTTTCGCGCGAAACGCTTTTTTTTTTTGAGAGAGTGGTCAACGTATTTAGGGTATTTTAGGGGCTAAAATGTAGTCAAATGAAGGCACGCGGAAAACTGTTTAGGGGGTATTTGCACACAAGAAAAACTGTTTTAGGGGTTGTCGCAAAATACAATTTGGTCACGCAATGGGTGTAAACTAGCATATGTTTGACGCCCCCCTGGGTCGGCTTGGAGGGAGTTGCAATGTTCAAAACATGCCAAATTAACATTTACTGAAGCGTTAAGATTAGTCTACAAACACTATTCACTCATTTCTTAACAATTGAGACCTCAACGAAAGACAACCCCACAGGTGTCAGCCACCAACTTGTAATGTTAGAATGAATGACAAGCTTGATTTCCATTTTCTATTTCCCAATCATAGTTATACGCATGGTCAGCTCATACTTACTGTTGATATGGAGCAGTTAGAAAATTTTTCCTTCCACAACTTCGTAAAATGTTCATAGGAAATATGATGCGCGTCCACACTCCTCCGCTCGAAGTGCCGTTTCATCTGAATCCATAATCCCTTCTTAGTGAACGTTTGGGGGAGTTTTATCTGAGGTATGAAGAAATCACGATAAAATAATGGCATTGAAAACAACAGAAGATAACGAATGTTTATCAGTAACTTGCTAGAAGTACAATATTCTTGTGGTGAGAAAGAAACAATAACTCTATTTTCTGAAAAATGGGAACACTGAGTGTCATTATACTTAGCAACCTTCATTCTGTCGTCCCTCCGGGTTTTGAGGTTTCATATGACCATGATATGACTGATGTACCACCCTTTGAATAATAAATAAGTTTCGAAAACAACAACGATCTACATCAACACAGGCAGGGCACTAGATTAGTAGAATCTGGAATGTTATCCCGTTTGGGAGGCGTATACGTAATAGCAAGTTTTAATATTTGTCAGAAACTTTTCGATTGTTTGTCAGTTGTCCGCTAACCAATTAGGATCAATACCATTTTCAACTTTGTTGCAACATCCGCTTGCATTTCATTGCAATATTTTTGGTTGAAGCAGAAAACCATTGATTTGTCTTAATCTTCAAACGTGCACTATAATATAAAGGTCAGTCCATCCACACGGGCTTTGAAAGTGGGCGACAAAGTTTCATAATTAATACGGAAACATATTAATAGTTCATGGCTTGTATATCATGTAAACTATTTCATTTTTTTTAAATTCAGAACAGAATGCATGCATATTTGAAATTCGAAGCATTTCAGCAGGCGCAAGCAGAGGGATGCACGTATGTGTTTTTTTATCTACAACATTTGAATGAAACTGTAAAATGTGCACAAATGCTTACCTCGTCTCTGTCAGGCATTCTATCACCTATGCGATTGAATTTGGAACGCATCCATCCAACTGCTTCGGCGGTCTTTGTTGTCTTTGATTTCCTTCCCATGTTACCATGTTGACTTCTTTTAAAATCTTTTTTTAGTTTATTTACACAATCGTAGAAGTTTCCGGATTTGACGTTATAAATATGTCGCCATGCCATAGGGCACACAAAGTTTCCCTTAACAACGAAGTTGAATTTTTTGCAGCGGTCTCTTATTTTTGCATGCTGCTTGATTTCCCTGAATACAAAGTTTTTCTTCTGAGCTTCATTGTGTCCTTTTATTTCATTCTGTGCGTCTTGTATCTCTCTGTAAGAAATTCGTTTAGTACAATCTTTGGGGCAGCAACTGAACATGATCACATCCAAAGGCGAGGGCAGAAAAGCTCGTGATATAGGTGTCACAGGGGGTTCGAATCGCCTGGTTTCACACTTCTGAGGCGTAGATGTGCAGGGTTGTAGGGTTGATTCTGAGGTTAAGCAAAGGTGAAAGAAAAGGCACAAAACTCAGTTCAGGAGATATAATTCCATATTTCACTTTTTGAACTCTGTTTTTATTATTTTTACACGAATTTGATCATTTTCTCAAAATCTCATGACTCAATTACATCAAAATCAGCTAAGGCTTTAATAAGTTATTCATTGTTTGGAACTTTTATTGATAATTATGTAAGATGTATAAGTCCAACGTAACTAGAGTAACATTATAGACCATTGCAAGGAAATACAGTTAAACAAAATATTATCTTTTCTCATGTAAAAAAAAAATCTTTTAATGATACACACTAGACACTACCTCGTGTTGTTATTGCAGAAGAAACCAAGCCCGCCGTATCTGACACTAACTCATATTCAAGAGACGGGCGTACATATCCTGAAGTACTTGCGTTTGAGTTCACTCCATCATCAGAATTGGTTTTCGGTGTAGTATTAAAAACGTCTTGGGGAGAAAAACAACAGCAGTGGATTAGTCAATTACGTTTTCGATCGTTACACGGTAAAAATGCATTCACCAAACAAATAAAATATATACAAATCGACAACATAACATAATACCGTCAATTCTTCACGTCTCACATTGCTGAAGAGGAATCGAACACCCCCAGTCTGGCTTCCAAAGAAACTATCCAATATACTAGAGAACTAAATATAATAAATTAAGAGCCTTTAATTAAAACTAAGGGGGTGAGCATCAACTAAGGCAGAGCATGGGCTCAGTGGGGTAGAAAAAGTCGGAGAGTGAGTGCATTACTGCTCTAAGAGTATGTAAAATTGCACGGTCTGGAACCGAGACTACCCAAGGGTGCTCTAAGTACAATGGTACATAATGTTCCGAAAATAGGGGTCAACCTAAATAACGGGTACCGTGTGATACTCACTCTCAGCTGGGCCGAATTAGTTAAATTGCGTTTATGTTACGTCTTAGCAAGTTTTATCCCGGGACAATATTACGGTGCAACTAACACGCGTCGAGTGGCATACATCGGTCACGCGTGGTCAGATCCAGACTAGTCTAGTTTCTAGC
Source organism: Eucidaris tribuloides (assembly GCA_001188425.1). Lineage (NCBI taxonomy): Eukaryota > Metazoa > Echinodermata > Echinoidea > Cidaroida > Cidaridae > Eucidaris > Eucidaris tribuloides. Next base: position 34,074 of record JZLH01S0206649.1, read on the forward strand.
TGAATTATTTCGTCTTAATTTCTCCGAGTTCGCAGCCAAAGCCCCAATATTGCGACAAGCCGAGTGAGGGCGTTTACCCCAGTGATTGCGTGGCTGGAAATAATTCTAGCCGAATTATTTCGTCCTTATTACTCCGAGTTTGCAGCCAAAGCCCCACTATTGCGACAAGCTGAGTTACGGCGTTTCCTCCGCGATTGCGCCGCCCGAAATAATTCGGAATATTTCGGGCGGCGCAATCACTGGGGTAAACGCCCTCACTCGGCTTGTCGCAATATTGGGGCTTTGGCTGCGAACTCGAAGAAATAAAGACGAAATAATTCGGCTAGAATCTAGACTAGCTCCAGACCAGTGCACGTGTGATCTAATTCGTTGGCAAGAACTCATTTTTTTTCTCAACTTATGCCTGTTAGTTGCCGGCTCCTTCTCCCTTTAAACTGAAAATTACTGCAGTTCCTAATGATGAGCTGGACTAGTCTCGGTTCCAGGCCATTTGACCTTTTTTCATTCCCAGAGTACTAGTACGCTTCCTTTCCAACTTTTTCTACCTTCACTCTACCTAGACGATGGGTCTTCACCACAGGCCACACTAGTCTTAGTTCAAGACAGTTAATTGATGCAGAATAAATTTGCTGTTCATCTCTGTACATTATCAAATACAGTTAATTGATGATAGTAATCTCTCCAGTGTATATCATAAGTTCTTATGTGGCAAATGAATAAAACCCGCATGGGTGCGTTTTATCAAATTAATTTAATGAGTCAATTCACTCAACTACTGTATGTGTGTTACTATAGTGGCAACTATTTGTTTGTGTTTCTGAGTAAAATTACCTAGATATTTTTGCGTGAACGTCTGGAAGGCAGACTAGAGCTGGACAAACTTTGGGCCTCAAGGGGCTACTTGCTCTGGACTCGTCGTACTAATGAAGTACACATTCTTCATTGCAAATGTGCTTCATTGTCGGACATGAGGATTAGGATCCAATTTCAACTCATTCTTTTAGAACATTATTACTATGTACCTGACATTCTATCTGGCGCCAATACAACCGGTTCCGCTATGCTCCATGGAGTACTTTCAGCGGAGTCCACATCGTTCATTCGGTCTTCATTATTACATGCATAGTCACCACCTGAGAAATGGATTGTTGTAATTATAGTACATGATTGGGGTTATAACTTTGGTGAATACCATAGTCTAGAATCGAGTAATCTACGCAAGGATTCTACTATGAAAATTATGTACGCAGAAGTTGACTCATGAATCATTTTAAAATTCATCAGTATATGCCTTGTAACAGAAAAATCTGTAGTGTAGCTGTCTATGGGGTACAATTCTCTTAAGCCTCGAGAGGATTATGTAGATTTCAATGTGAAGTACTTGTCTAAAAATACATGTACAAGGAACGACTTCCTGACCGACACCAAAGAGTTAAATGCACTCTTATCGGAAATCGAAATAGAAGTTGCCAAACCTCGACTTTCTTAGAAGTTAAACCATCACGTTTCAGGTATGGTTACTTTCCACATCCCTCTCCTGAGAATAATACCGACACAATCGAGTGTGTGTTCTCATAATTTAATGATAACAACTCCCACGCACTTTACAAGCGTTCACTCCTTGTGGTTTCTCTACCGGTTTCTACGCCGAAACATGATGCAAGCGACATTGCCAAACTTCTGTTGTCGTGACAACAAAGATTGCCAGGTATTTTTCACCAGATTTTACTTCAAATAGTTGCATTCCAAATTTGGAGTGAGGGAACTTCTTTATTACTCATCATTACGACAACATCTAAATGCACATGAAGAGCTTGTGTGTGTGTATATGTGTGTGTGATGGTGTGTGTGTGTGTGTGTGTGTGTGTGTGTGTGTGTGTGTGTGTGTGTGTGTGTGTGTGTGTGTGTGTGTGTGTGTGTGTGTGTGTGTGTGTGTGTGTGTGTGTGTGTGTGTGTGTGTGTGTGTGTGTGTGTGTGTGTGTGTGTGTGTGTGTGTGTGTGTGTGTGTGTGTGTGTTCGTGTGTGGGTGAGGGTACGTATGTTGAAGCCCTTGGTATATGGGTATGTGTGTAGGCCCTATGTGTGTATGATTGTGCGTAATCAAAAAGGGCTCTATCTTCTACCGTCAAATGAAGTTCCCGTGCAAAGCTTCATCAGCAATTATGCATATACATATACACAGAATGTATTCATGACTTCTGCGAAGTGGGCCCATATTTGGGGGTCTCTAGTGTACTACAATGCGCCGATGAATCACACACGTAAACATTCGATTTATCGTGGTTGTATCGAATTTACAAAAAGAAAAGAAAAAAAAAGAAAAAAGAAATTATGATCTAAGTAGAAAATCAATGTTTTAAATGGCACTTACCTGACGTCGAGTCACAATCACTAAAAAGTGTCGCTCTAGACAGCGACTGTCCAGTCAAACTCATCTCTTCCGTTGATCCGTCTGAATCGATCTCTGATACAAGCGTTGCCCTTGATTCATCCATTGCGGTTTTTTCATGAAGTATCGTTGAAATTTGCTTCAATTAACCGGTCATTATGACACTTATCCAAAGAATAACTCCAGTTTACCTGGGACATGTAGTTGCGACAACACACTCAGCATTGCGCAGCAAGTGTCTACATTGATATTTCAATATTCAGTTATTACACCTGACCGGATGTGGTGTGAACTCGTTTTGTCTTTAGCCACCACTCAGACCTAGTCTGGCTGCCAGACGTAGTGAATGGACCAGTAAGATAAAAAATTTTCTTCGCGGCCGGCCTCTGCTTCGCAGAGGCGGAGTCTGGAATTCAGACTACTGAGACCAGGAGATGAGTAGTCTCCAGAGTCCAGTCATAAACGAATCCGAGGTTAATGACCGAACGACGAAACTGACCAGAGGTCGCGATACTGATAAATTTAATAGACAAATGTGTGTTGTAATTGTGTGTGTGTGTGTGTGTGTGTGTGTGTAGTGTGTGTGTGTAGGTGTGTGTGTGCTGTGTGTGTGTGTGTGTGTGTGTGTGTGTGTGTGTGTGTGTGTGTGTGTGTGTGTGTGTGTGTGTGTGTGTGTGTGTGTGGGCGTGCACACACACACAACACACACGGAGAAATCCCAAAGCTTCCATTCCATTTGAAGAAAATGAAAAATGAAACAAAAAAATCGGTGTACCCAAGACCAATAATATACTTTCTAGTATAAGGAAATTACATGCTGATAACCTGATACCTGCTTCTCCGCAATTACCCCGGGGGCGCAGACAACCATAATGCTGTACACCATGCCGTGACCAAAAAAAAAACGCGTTAAAGGGGTGTTTTTTTTTTCAGTTTAGTCGGGGCCGCGTGTGCACAGGGATATCAAAAACACCGATTTTCAACAAAAAGGGGTGGTTTTGAAAAAGACTGGTCAGAACGTATTTAGGGTTATTTTCACCCCAGCTTTTTTTTAAGAGAGCTGGTCAACAACGTATTGGGTATGTATATTCGCCAAGCTTTTCTCCTCGTTCTAAAACGTGTGATCCCCGGCTAACGAAAAGCGATGTGTAACAACGCACTGGGAAACACTCCGCATGAACAGATCGTGTTTAGGGGTCAAAATGTGTAAATGAAGCACGCGAAAAACTTGTTTAGGGGGTTATGTTGCACACAGTGAACAACTTGTTTAGGGGGTGTCTAGAAATAATTTGGTCACGCATGTGTACAGCATTATGTTTGACTGATCCCCCGGGCAATTATCAATAAAATAAATAAATAAAAAATAGGAATCTCGAAATATAAACAATTTCTAGTAGGTTTAATGTTGTTTTCCAATGACTCCGGGGACTGTTGAAGAAGGTTTGAAAGACCGTTGAAACGGGTCGCTGATGTCATAAAACTATAATTGGGCTTTGAAGTCATAATGGAAGGAAGTTCAATTTACACAATTGCCGAACATAAGTCGTGACTTTTGCATTCGGTGTACTCTAATTTTTAACACAGCAGTCTATAAGGGAAAGTTGACGTGGCAAAACTGGGTACTCATCACCCTTTTTTCTCTTTTGAAGCGCCATATCATAATTTTGAAGTACAATTTCTTCAGGGCTTCATTTTTTTCGATCTTCTTAGAGCACGGACTTAGAACGTTCCAGATCCAAACCAAGGTTAGAGATACTTGGCATGGGAGATTATGCAGCTGAGACTGAACTGTGAACACAAGTTAGATAGTATACAAATAATGCACATTAGCAAGGTCGTTAATAAAAACTATTGACCACGAGGTAACTTTCTGAAAATCTGAAACACATGAGGCTGAAGCCGAGTGCGTTTGGGATTTTTAGAAAGTTACCGAGGGTGAACGCGTAATGTGCATAACTTGTTTTATAAAATGGTTTCAAAAATCTGAGCGGTCATAACTAGTAAAAACTAATGCCCACTCGCATAACACACAGGATTGACATGACCATTTTTTAAAAACTTTTAATAAGTGCATGTATCCTACTAGTAGGATCCATGAGAAGTGCAAGGTGTTTGAAGCTCCTTGATAAATGCAACTGTGCAGGGCCATGGCAGGGCACAGTTCACCAACCAAACCATAGACCCATCTAGTCTCGGTTCCAGACCATGCAACTTTTCTCCCTCCGAGTAGCAGTGCGGGTGCGATGCACCCGCATTACATGCGACGAAGAAATGTACTACCTCAGAAAACTAGTCGTAGTTCAAGACAGTCAACTGACATTAGCCCTCATTTCTCTACGAAATAGGATAAGTTCTTGCGTCTGGAAGCCAGACTAAGACCCATCTACCACACTTCCCCCTCACTCGTAAATCAAGGAGAGAACAATGACAAGGACAGAGCCGTTCCCGAAACGACGGGTGAAATTATTGCCTGCCCATGTGCCAATGCGGTTAGATACCAACATGCTCCATGATACATGTACAAGAAAGAGGTTTGGGGTGACCATGGACACAATGAGCCCCTGTGAGTCATATAACCAGGAAAAGTGAACGAATCGTTGGGTTGAGGCAGACTTATATGACCTTTGTACACCACAAGATATGGGCGATGAAATAGAACGGGTCCCTTTCCCTACTACTCTTGATGCGATCATACGATTGATCTTCCTATTGTCCATTTATTTCGTTTATTCCTTATCATCAATTTTTACTACTTCTACTACTAATCTGTTTTTAGGGATATCCTGGTTCGAGTCGTAGGTCCATGGGGTGAGACCCGAGACTGAGCTTTAAAAGCACGTTATAAGTTATTCTACTGGTTTACTCCTCTTCCTGTCCCTTCAGCATTCATGGAATTTCCTCTTAATCTTCTTGATATGTTTTTGTGATTATGGTTAGATTTATTTTTTGTCCGTTTGTATGGATCTAATTGGGTGATTATACTACATGGTTTGTATTCGCTTACGCGAATGTTTCATTAAATTGCTACATATCACATGTCAGAAAACAAATTTGATAGTAAATTATCTTGAAACTTGAGTCATAATCCAAAATTGTAATGATAGTTTTAAATGTCAAATTTCTAAATTAAAGAATTGGCCTAATTTCTAAATACATGATTGTGTTTGTGAAAAAAACTTGTATAGTAAAAAGAGGTCAACAAGCCTCGGATTCTAGCTTAGTTGCGACCTCTTTTATTTCTTAACTGATGTAGTAACAAACTGCTTTCGTAAGCACTTAGCCAAGTTCATTAATCTCTAGATAAAAGCCAATCCCAAATTAAAGTAGGCACAGGCGGGGGCACAGGTTACGTGCAAGTATTTGTTTTTCTGAGAAAGATAACAATACCTGCAAAGCTCCTGTACTGTAGCGGATTGCGTTGCGTAAGTTTGTTTTAGATTGTATTTTTTTTGTCTGAGGATTTCAAGTCATAATTCAATTTCACTTCCCGTCACATCACACCAAAAGGCCTGGCCCAGGCCGCAGTGGCGTAGGAGTCGGGGGAGCGCGGGGCAGACGGCTCCCCTCCCCCCCCCCGAAAATAAATTCAGCGGGGAAATCCTCTAAACCATCGGGAAAATGAAAGGAACGGACGCCCATTTTGGAATTAGTTACCGGGAAATTTTTGGACCTGCCCCCCCCCCCCATAACAGGCACCTCTTACTCCGCTGCGAGGACCGCAATTTTGGGCATTTCAAAAACTCGCCGCATCTGTAAACAAAGCAGAATTCCTTTCGTGCGCGATGGACCTACTACTCGAGTAGTGGTAGGTCCATGGTTACTACAAACGTTGATATAGTTATAGGCCTAATGTAACATCCCTGGTCTTGTTGTCGTTGTTGTTGTATTGCTATATTACTGGAGAATTGACATGATTACAACGGTTTTGTTGTTGTTGTTGTAGTTGTTTGGAAGAGAGTCAATCTTTTAAAAAAAAATGTTGGAATGGTGCTGTGACGTATATACCTATTTTCCATAAAGTGTATGTGACGATGTTGATGAAACATAATGCAATTCGTAACAACTATATAAATCGTTCGGGAATCAAAAATAAATAATGCCATACTTCCCGTGTATATAGCGTGCAGAGAAACCGCGAATTAATCAAACGAACCACCGTAAATTAGTAAAGTAAAGAAAAAACTATTTATTACCTCTGCCAGTAATTTTTATCTTTTTTTCTGGTCTTTTTTTAAGGGTGTAGTAAATAATTTTGATTGATTGTTGAAGATAATTTCTCTGTGTTTAAGAATTTTAAACAGTTACGTCACGTGTATCCATATCGCATTTCCGTTGATTTTTATTTTGTTATAGGCTACATGTACAGTATTTATTACAGCGGTAACAAAAAATAAAAAATAAAAAAAGTATACATGAAAGCTTCTCTAGCACACTAAACATGTCTTCAATTCAAGCATGCTCCAAACCGAAAAAAAAACCTACCGGCGTTCTGCAGAAGACAATCGCTCTCGGGCAAAATAGCGTTCATTCTGTAAAGTCAACCAAACAGTTGGTAGATTATGATCCAAATTGTCTACACAAGAATGCGTGTACACATTGTGTAAGCTGCATGTATGATCCACTCAGTTTCGTATCTATATTCATTTCCTTCCTTATTTCATTTTATCTTTTTTTCCTCTCTTCCTTATTTCTGTCCTTCTTTTCATTTTTCCTGACATCTTCCTTTCCTTTCTTTCATTTCTTTCTTTCTTTCTGGCACCTTTCTGTCTTTCAGTCTTTCTGCCTTTCCTTTATAATGTAAATCTGCCTTAGTTTTGTATTTTATTTCTTACTATATTCCTTCCTTCCTTTTTATCCTTTCTATCTTAAAGATAAATTACATTATTAGGGGGTATTCCTCAACTGGTGGTAAAAAATAATCTAGAAACAAGTAAACTGTGCAGGGATACTATTGTGAAAATTTTGTAATATGCCTTGTAATAGACAAATTTGTAATATAGCCTTCTATCAGGGAAAATCCCACCTCCCTGCTTCAATGGGGATTACATCTTTCGTGCCCTGTTGGTCTGTACATGCTTGATTCTCCTTAAAGGCAAGGTTCACCCTGACATCAAGTTGGTTTTAATACAAGCAGAACAATGAGAGAAACATAATATTGAAAGTTTGGCGAAAATCCACCAAAGAATAAGAGAGTTATAAGGTTTCAAAGTTTTAAATATGTGACGTCACATGCGAGCAGTTCCCCGTATGTCATGTGATATAAATTCCATAAAATTCCCGCTTTCTCAGAAAATTGAAAATGATTTTACCTGTGCATTCAATATATTATCAGAAACATTATTTCACACATGCTTCTATGAAAAAACTGGCAATTTGAGGAATTTATATTACATGACCTATGGGGAGCTGCTCGCATGTGAGGTCACAAATTTAAAATTTTGAAACCTCATAACTCTGTTATTCTTTCGTGGATTTTCGCCAAACTTTCATGGATATGTTTCTCTCATCGTTCTGCTTTTATTAAAACCAACTTGATGTCAGGGTGAACCTTGCCTTTAAGTAAACAAACTCAACACAAATCCTTCTGGCCAGGAGATCCACTCCAGCTGATGTAGATCCACTACAGCTGCTGTACATTTGGTTTATCTTTCAACCAGTTTGGTTCTTAAAGGCAGTTTTTGTTTCTCC